>JASAMV010005081.1:0-22781 GCA_030248065.1 Rhynchonema sp. JSB1_4
GCACTTTTGGTCAATTTTGGCCCATTTTTAGCCATTTTGGAACACAAAAGTGTACGTTTGGGGTGAAATCTTGGAAAAATTGGAGGAGATTACCGTACCAGAGGGGAGATGCTGTACTTGGCACGGGGGGACCGCCACTCCCCCAGCCACAGTCCCCGACTCTGGTACGGTATCTCTTCCAATTTTTCCAAAATTTCACCCCAAAAGTGCTCTTTTTCCACACAGGGAAAATCCGGGGCAGTTACGGCTAGGGTGGTAATGTACCTTGATTTGATTTGATTATATTTGATATGATTTGGTACTTGCATTCAGAATCAGCGGGATGGTGCCAAATGCAGCGGCGAGCATCTCACAAGCGAACGGAGCCGAAACTGCAGCCGTCAACCGCTTGGTTAGTGCTTAATAAAAATGTAGGTAATTTGAATAGTTGCCGCGCGCGCGGGTGTGGGAAAAACTGTTGTCTCCTGAAAATAACCGCATTTTTTCCACAAAACCTCAAGCGTTCCCAAAAAAAATCTGCAAGCTTTATCCACTCTTTTGCATAGCACAGAACATGTGCATTACTTTCACCCTTCACCACCATCATCGTCAAAGCAATCAGACAGGGTTTCTTCACGGCAGTGTAGTGACAGGCAAATGGTTGCAAGGTACCCTTGGGGGGGGGGTGGATCCAGATGGTTGCAAGGTACCCCCTGCCCCTACCCAGCCTCCGGGAGGTTGCAAGGTACCCCTGAGGTCCGAAAAAGGGTGTTTTTGCATGCATTATACTGCAAATTTGGCCGAAAAATTGGTCCTTTTTGCATTTTGGCCGAAATTTTCCCTAAAATACCTATTATATGGAGGTGCGCAATTTTTGGTTGTTTTGAGGTCTAAAAACACCCATTTTTGCCTATAAAAACCATAAATTGATGGTTGCAATGCAAGGTACCCTCCGGGGTGGTTGCAAGGTACCTATCCTTCCCGGAATCCCCCCATCCCAGCCCCAGCCACCACACTGCTTCACGGTGCAACTTGCACCTGACCCCCTGATTGTTAGGTACAATTGTGAAATTTTAGGTGCAAGCTGCACCTAAAAGTGTACAAAAAAGCTATGCACTCAGATCTATTCAATGTCGAACGTGGCCAGCTACAACGGTGTCAACAACATCAACAAGGACTGGCGAACGCAGGTCGGCTCGATGTTGCACTCGTTTCTGCCCGAAAATCGTCATATGCTCATGCTGGCCATCGAACAGAATGAATTCAAGGTTGGTTGGGTTTGTTGCCGCTGCAATGCGGTCAATTCGACAATCAGGGCAGAACGGGTTTCTGCATGTTTGCGGACTATTAATATTCACACACAAAACAAACCTGTAAATATCCGCATACACAGTGGAAAAAGTATTGTCGTTGGATTACCTCGATTACGTGCTCAGAAAATCAGTGTCGTTGCTCGCAGGACACAAGGTATGTTTGCAGACATATCTCACATCCGAGTATCTCAGCCATTTGTTGTACGAAATGAAGATGGTTGCCAATCAAGCTGACACCGTCTCGCAGCTAATCAAATGCTTGAATCTGCCTGAACACAAACCGATATCTTGTGCTAGCTGTGCGGTTGGTTGAATCTTGATCAGATTTTTTCCAAAACAAATGTTGCTTTTCGCGTAATTGGGTACATATAAAATTTCACAAACGCTCGTGTAGGCTCCGTGTGCGCTGCGCCGTCGTGAACTACTCGGATCGCCTGTCAAATTGTCACATCACGAATCATCAACGACACAAATCAAACCAGAAATTACTGAAACCCTGGACTGGCAATGTTTGAAATGCGACATGTGGTCTCAGGTTTGATGACTGTACTTTCGAGTCCATTTTGTTCTGACTAAATTGTTCTAGGAGTGGTATGATATGAATATCAAACGTTGTTGGATCAGATGCCTGCGTCCCATGACTTTTTCTGCAACAGACATTTTGCGATTGACCCTCCTCCCTGATTTCGACCAGCATTAGAAAAGATGTTCTTCGATAAGCAACTTTCAGGCTGATTGAATTTAATGGCCTTAGTGAATCTCAAAATATCCATAACATAACAAGTCGCGCGTGCGGCCAAGGCAACACCGACCCAATCAAATCATCATATTTTGATACGAGCCTACAAATATTCGCATATTGACTAGGCATTTGCAGCGCCCAATCCGTTCGAGTGGCCAAGTAGTCACACCCAGCCGAGCACGTAGTTGCAGTCCAGTGGGCAGTCCAATGCATTGTGCTGAAACATCACACAACGAGCAACAGTCTACCGCTCGATACACCCAGTTGCACACACGGCTGCATACCGCCTTGCTCAGGTGGACTGGCATTTGCGTTTGAAAACTTGATCAAACTTGGTGTGCCGACCGAGTCGGTTCAGTTGGGACGCAGTCCATTTGCCTTCGTTGTATGAAGGGTATTTTAAAATTCAAGCTTGGTGATCAAATTTGGGATGGGGTCACTTGCCTTGTTAACACGTGATTCTTGCAAAAAGGATATTAAGAAATTTACTGGAGCCACTAATTTCGTCCAGCTTATTAATGATTCATTTTATTTTACGCTTCATAAAACCTTTACGCTGGACGAAATTAGTGGCGTCACTTAATTTGCCTGTTCAAAGAAGTCGTATGTGACGTGTGAGTGTGACCAGGGCACATCACGTCCGATCCGATCACCAAGTTTGATGTCACCCGAGATATTTACAATCAAAGTTTCTGGAGACCAACGCAAGTTGACCGAATATGTAGTTCACGACACATGATTGATCTTCACACATTGAAAAAATGAACAACCTTTTTGTTTGTTTGTGTGCAGCCTGGCACGCGAACGTCTGAGCAAGCACGTGCAGGTCGATTCAGCTTGGGTGAAACAGCTGGAGCGACAGTGCATTCGACTGAATGAGGTCACTTGTCGACAGTTGCTAAATGCGTGCAAATTCGAGAAGATTGCACAGATCAAAAAGGTCAGTGTGCGGTGGTGAACCATTGGCGATCGATAGATTTCCATCTTGATTTTACGATTGTGCTTCATTATCGTTTTGGTTTGGTATCATCACCGCTGATGGAGACTGCAAAAACATCGCACACATAAATTACAAACACAAAACATTCTCTGCGACTTATTGCAGATCCTGCACAACAACTTCTCACCGGCATCCGCCTGCATCCAAAAACTGCTGCATTTACACCGCTTTGCGCATTCCAACTCTGGATCAGCCTTATCGGAACGAAATGGATCAAATGGACACAACAGACGTTTTGATGGTCAGAAATGTAAAATTTGAAACAGCTTTTCAATAATTATTGTTATGTTTCAGCTTGTGCAAATTTTTGTCCCGATTATGCTTTCAGCGCTCAATAGTGACGCGTTCTACGCAAGTTTAGGGCTGACGCGTGGCAAAGTGTACAACTCGGTGATTAGATTGGGACATCAATATCAGGTTGGGTTCGGAACACTCATAAAACTGTGCGAAATTTCATTCACTGTCGATCAACTGCAAGTTGTTTTCACAACAAGGCGTAAATAACACAAGTTGAAACACCAGTTCTTTACTATCGACTTTCAGCCATAAAAGGGATGTGTAGCAGTGTTATTATTTATTTCTTATAAATGTGAGTAAGATCTATACTAATAGAGTAGTAAAAGCTGCATATATAGTTTCGGACCCTCTCATGAGACTATATATGTCACAATGCTCTTCAAATTCATAAATCAAAATCAAAACTCCATGAACGTATGAAGGCACAAAGATAATTCTTTAATATTGTATCACCTTGACATTCTTCGATCTCGCAAGACACACATGTAATCGGTTTGTCAGGCCCGTCTGCCCCCGATGACCGATGTGTCCCGCAGTCCGAGTCCACTGGACATACCCGATCGGTCGACTTGCGTGTGGAAACCGGTGCCGGATGAAATGAATAATCATTGTGGTGCTGGCGATATCGCACGATTGACGACCGTCGCCAAACGATTGAAGAACATGCCGTATGAAATGGTGAGTGCATGTGCGTTTGGGTTACCGGTGGTTTGCAGCTGAACAATACCACACCAGTAAAGTCTGCACAGTAACTGCTGAACTCAACGACATTATTCATTTTCATTCCATCCGTTTCCTAATGTTTCAGACGCTGGCCTTGCTCTGGGACAACAACTACGACGTGTGTGCAACAGAACGATTGATCATGTCATTCCCTGAATTGGAAAGGACCGACGTTTGGCCACACGAAGAACACAAACTGTTTGAATTGGCCTACAGGAAACATCGCAAGCAATACGACACCATCAGACAGGTGGGTGGTTGCGTTGCTCGTGTTTTGTTTGTTGTTTCGTCTGTAATCACTTACTTTGACCGTTGTTTTATAATGTGTCTCTTGCTTTTTTTGCTAAACTGGATTATGCACGATTTATTTGTGCTGTGCGCAGAACATGTTTGTCTCCAATCAAACTGCCCAACCTAGCGACCGTTTGCAGTTGTATTTCCCACATCGTACGTTGGGTGAGATCATTCTGCATTCGTATTTGACGCGACGGCAAACTCGCAAACGTAACGCAAACGATGACAATCCGTTGCACACCAATGACACTGCACGTGCTGGAGAGTGCGTTTTATTATAGTTGGAAAATTTTTCAGCATTTCCGTTGGTGGGCCATAGCATCGTGAGTCTGCCATTTGAACCTACTGTATTTTCACAGTCAGGCGGTGCACCATAGCTTCGTCAGTACGAATGCACCTAATGGCCAACTTGCACTCAAAAAAGAGCTAGCATTATTCATAAAATCTAAATGTTCACGTCCGGGTCTCGAATCGGCCGTGAAACATTGGTCAGTCGATTAGCCGACTGCGCTACGTGCCTGGCGTCATTGCAGTGAATCGACATCGTCATCATCGAGCAGCTGCAGTGACGAGGCCGAATCCTCCGTCACGTCTGAAACATCCGACAACGAAGGCGGAGGGGAGGGCGGACATTATGAACGATTGTATTCGGGCAAACGCTCGAATAAAACGCACAAGCAGCCGCAAGGTGTGCGAAGTCTTGTGTTTTTACGAGTTAGAAAGAGTTGCGCACCTTGTTTTTGATTGCCCTTTCGTCCTGTTTTCACAAAGAGTCCCTGCACCTGGTCAGGTTATCAGTCGTTAGCACAAACGTACCAGATGATCACGTGACCCCAAAAACATACACATAATTGTGAACAAAGACTCATTTTGCAGACATCGGCATACAAATCACAGTAGCCGACGTGTGTGAGAGTCAGTGCATTGTACCTGCGAGTGGTGGCACTAATGATGCTAAATCTCAACAGACCACAACGAGATTGACGCAATATTTGAAGTTGGCCCTTGTTTCTTGTTCTTTTTTTCAATTTCAAGTTATTATATTTTCTTTTGTGTTCAGAACAATGGATACGCGCATTTATGGCTTGCAACAGAAATCGCAGAAACTGAAAGCACGAATTATTCAGGAACGGGTTGGTGGTGGAATGTGTTCTTTTGAGTCAGCCTTGCGCTTGTGGTGGTCCTATCTTGTGGCACAGATACCACACTGATTTTTTCTTGTTTGATTGTTTAATCTTTAAAACGGTAGTCCGGGCAGTATGGTCCGGTAACCAAACTTGCTGGAAACTTCGGATCCGTTTGTCGCAATTCATGTGAATATAGTGCAGTTTATATGAAATTTCTGAAATATGAATATTTCGGTAGCGTCAGTATCAACCGAGAACGATATCGTCAACGGTACCAACCAAGGAGTATAAAATATTCCGGACCAGCTGCCCAAAAACGACATTCATAACGTGTGAAGATAGGTCACCAATCTCTTTTTATTCGCTGGGTTACGGTAACACAACCCAACCCAGCGTGGTCATCAAGCGTTTTGTTCCCCAAATGTTGGTGCGCTTATCTACTGATGGTGAGTTGGCACGTGTGAAACATTTTTTTACCCAGTGCAGTTATGAAACTACCGTAGCCCAGCGAAGAAAAAGAGGTTGGTGACGTATCTTCACGCGCTATAAATGTCATTTTTGGGCAGCTGGTCCGAAATTTATTTTGTTCCCGAGTTAGTACCTTTGACGACGCTGTTCTCGGTCGATACTGCTTCAATTAAAGTTCTGTAAATTGAATTGTGTTAAGATTAATGTCGACTATAACCTGTGAAAAGTTGAACAAGTTTGGCGCAGTGAACCCACTGCCTGGACCCCCGCTTTAAACTAACAAAATCAATCCCTGTTCACGCTCGTTTCAAAAACGGGGCTAACGAAACATTTTCACAGTCACTCAAAATCGAACGTACTGTGATGTACTTGAAAGTGCAGGCCAACTTCCAAGCAACACACGTTGCTGTGAATGATCAGATGCGACGCATCCGGGGCAGCAACAAGGTCTACAACTACACTTTTGAATGGACGGACGTCGATGTGGAACGAACGCTCAAAGGTCAGTTCGGTTTAATGACTATGTGAGTACGTGTGTGAGTGCGTTGCGTTACTTGCATTTTTGTGCTCGTTTATTCTCACTCGCATTTTGTTTTTCGAGGCGTAATGCCCACTGTTCCCAACCAGCCCTTATGACACATTTGTGTCAGCAAGCTTTCTATTGAACTTTTTCGCCAAATAAATTTTGTACTCAATGGATTTGTGCGTGCAACCAGATGCACTACTTTGTTGCCAGCCTTCCATCGTTACAACGGTGACCTCCGTGCCGTCGCTGATGTGGTCGGCTCGAAATCATTGGAATCCATTGAAGATTATCTGCGCAAAAATCGCGAACTGTTCCAATTGGACAAGGTATGGCTATGACATTTTGGGTTTTGCGTTTATCTTGACAGTTATATCTCTTGTTTTCCCCCAAGGCGGAAAGGAAACAATCAATGTGTCTTGAACAATGCCTCGGAATGTTTCGCCGTCATCGTTTATGATCGGCAGGATTTTACACATATACTTCGACCGTGCTACAAAAACGAAATTCAAAAATATTGAACTAAACATTATAATTATAAATCATCATCATCATACTTGTAGTTGTTGGCCGACCGCAGTGCACAACTGGCCAGCTTGGCCGCTCAACCGTTGGGTGCTCATACAAACACGGGTGAAACATCGGAGGTAGTTATTGATATAGAGGAAGACAAGGATACCGAAATGGACACCACAACGCCACCCGTGGAAGTAGGAAGTTTTGTGCTATTTTTTATTTTTGTTTTGGCTGTGCAATGTTCATGTTTCGCTCTCAAAATTTTGCGGCAGTCGTGTTTTCCAACCCAAAAAACATTGACTGGAGAATTGACCCAGGCAATTACATTATGAGTGTTTTTTAGAACAATGAATTCGTCCAACGCAAACTACACAACAACCGCTTATAACTCAAATCTTCAGACCGATATCAAAAATACAACTGTCAACAACTGCACTGATGTCCCAGCCAGGACGGCCGATTCAACCAATTCCGGTAAAAGTCCGGCTCCGGTCGCAGACATTGTCCTGCCTGAACAAGGCCAGCCCAGTCCCGAACCGGCACCGCAGGGCGTAGACATGGACATGCCCTTTATCATCACCCCTGCTCATGACGAAGGCAATAATGGGCGTGCGTCACGACCTGAAGCGGGACGGTTGAATGAAAGTGACGATCTAGTGGTGTTGGACTGAGATTGGGGCGTTATTTTGTGTTTTGTTAGCAATCAATTTACTGATCATTTGGGTTGTCGATTCGCAGTATTGTTCTTTTTGTAACTTGCCATCTTGTGCATCAAATTTAATGATTTGCTCTTCCGGTGTTTGTTCTTGTGTCGGGTATCTTTATTGATTTATGCTCTCATCTTTACGATCACTTGTGTTTATGCAAAAATCGTACCGTGGGCAGGCAAAATGTGGTTATTCTTGAATAGTGAGCGAACAAATCAGATGTCATTGTTTTGTGCGCCATGTGTCCCATGAGTACAATTTTTACGTTTTTATTAATTTTTAACACCGCGTTATCTAATAAAATCCCACTCCGATGTCCTTGTTGCATAACCGATTTGTAGGTATTATTTATTCGTTCACCAATTTTTGGCACGCACTACGCAATCGATGTAAACAAAATCACGTGCATAAAAACAACGTTGAAAATACGTGTACAAAAATACTATGACAATATAATAAATACATCAGTGCGTGTGGTAAACAACGCCGAACAAAAAAACCACGTGCATATGTTTTTGAGGGCCAGTGCCTCTACTTGTACTATAACACGTGACTGGGGTGCCTACTTCGATTTAAACGCGTTTCCCACTGGTGAAAAGTGCTGAACCCGGTATGTTCATCAGCGGTCCAGAGCCGAGTGTCTTGCACTGCCATTGCCTCAGCTGGCCGTGGGGCTATTGCGCCATGCTTGCACCATTCTTGCGTTAGTCTGTGCGTAAAGTTGGGCATACACTTCTGGTTGTGTAGTAAGTCAGATAACCATGTCGCTATGGCAGCTGCATGGCTACTAAAAGCTAGTCAGCTGAGCTGGGAGCGTACGCGCATACTATTGATACCGAATACATTCCCTGTGGATGCACGTTGTGTGTGAAAGTGGCTGTCTCACTTTTGTGCAGTTTCACAGCGGTTTTTTCTTCGTCGGTTACGTACTTTCTTCGTCCTTCGTGCGCAGCTGTCTCTCCCCAGGCACTCTGTGACTTTTTAAGTCCAAACTTCTCTGGGTAAGGCATTGGAACGCAGCCCAAAAAACTCGTACGCACTCTGAGGAGTGAGCGTCTTCTCTAAAAAAGCGCTAGCAATTCGCATTTGCCTCGCCAAAATGTCAATAAATGTGCAACGCACCAGTAAAGGTGGCCTTAATATTTACCAGCAGTGTTCGAACGGGATCCCGATCCCGATCCCGATCCCGGGATCCCGGGCCCTTTTTCTGATCCCGATCCCGATCCCGATCCCGTCATTTTGAAAAAGTCAATCCCGATCCCGATCCCGATCCCGACCAAAAAAGTACCGGGATCGGGATTAAGTTTTGAGAACAAAAAGTGAAAAATTATGCAATCATAATTCGCTAAGCGGTTGTAAGGGCGCGGCCATGCAAACGCGGGCGCGGGTTGCGGGTCAGAAAAATATTCTATATGTCCAACAACCGCCCCGCGTTTGCAAGGCCGCACTTGCGGGTCGCGGTTTGCGAGTCACTTGAAACATTTATTTGGGTGCAACACACAAAAATTAACCAATCAGCGTCCAGCCAACGTCGCAGACTGCCGTAGCACAGCGCTGATTGGTTCATTTTTGTGTGTAATGGCTAAATAAATATTTCAAGTGACCCGCAAACCGCGACCAGCAATTGCGGCCATGCAAACGCGGGACGGTCATTGGACATAGAATTATTGCTGACCCGCGGCCCACAACCGTGTTTGCGTGGCCGCGACCCTAAGAGGTGCTCGACGGCTGATTCCGAGCGTGATGAAACGGCAAGCACCACCAATCGCGAACAAATCGAGCTCTAGAACTGAACGGTTACACAAAGTTGCATCGAACGAAGGGACTCAGTTTCGAGGAAATGATGTCATGGTGGGCAACAAATGAGACAAAGTTTCCGCGACTGGCACGTCTAGCTTCCAAATATCTAAGCGCTCCGCTTACGAGCGTGCCTTCTGAACAGCTCTTTTCGAGTGCAGCTGATTTGTTTGATGGCAAAAGATACTGCTTGAAACCAGAAAATGGTGAAATGCTTGTCTTTTTGTCAACTTTGCCATTGATCGACTACAATTATGATCTTTGAACTTATCCGTCATCAGCTATTCTCGATTTTCAATCGGCTTTAATCACTGTTCCGGGTGTTTATCACTGTGTGATAAACATGTTTCATGGTTGTCTGTGACATTAACGTGCATCTTATGCATAAAATGATAAAAACAATTGCCTTTGGACTATCTGGTCAATCCCGATCCCGATCCCGGGATCCCGGGTTTTCAAAACCGGGATCCCGATCCCGATCCCGATCCCGACACTTTCTTGATCACAATCCCGATCCCGATCCCGGGATTAAAAATGAATCCCGTTCGAACACTGTTTACCAGCAACCGCTTCGTGTACTTTTTGGGCAAAATGTGCTCTGGTTTTTGATTGTGCAGTTTTTCGAGTGGCAAACTTTTACCACTGTTCGCGCCTAGATAGGTGCATACAGTCCATCATCAATATAGTGACTAACTTGAGCTTTGGAAGCATATCCGAACATTTGATTCTAGGTTTTTATCCTTAAATTAGGTTCTTGACTGCAGTGCAACAATGAAATTGATTTTTTTTATTTTGGAATCGTCAGAATTTTGAGACGAGACTGCATGGTTGTAGCACGTGCTTTGCAGTGCACACGCGCGTGCGTAAAACCACCCCGTATTTTATTGTGAACCAGTTTTATAATAAAATTTATACTTCGTGTGCCTGCGTAACAAAAACAGTTTTCCTTCTTTTTTACAGATTCTCAAACCTACAACGAGACAACAAGAAACCACAACTATATATAGTTAATATTTTGTTGTAAATTTTTTGTCGAAAAAACATAATCACGTGACGTGACTGAACACCTTTACCTTATGACTTTCGACAACAGTCATTGTGGCGGACTGTGCTGTGCTGAGGACACGAAATACGTGAGAGAATTGACGTATTCGAAGAAACACAAGCGCGCAAAGCATCGAAAGATCGCTCGAAAGGACAAAACGACGTCCGATTTGGCTTTGAAGGACACACGAAGTGAGGCCAAGTCAGTGGCATAAGATTCGCTTTTTTTCAGCTTTTTCATTGTTACATAGTGCCTACATGTATTCCTGGTCAACACGCGATTCTCGTTTCACAGACGGGCCCCAGCGGGCGGTGCACCAGGTCATCATCAGTGCGAATGCACTTCGACCAATAACTTTCCAGTCTGATTGATTCCACCTGGATTTATACATGCGATAACGCACATCACTTTGACACCATAATCATGTACAGTATATATACATATATTTGTGCACATTTGCGTTCTGATTTCCAATTTGTCAAACAGAACAGATACAGTATTTTTCGTTCACCAAGGATACAATCATAGCGCATTGTTGCAGGGCTCGGACGTGTCAGCAGGTGGAGGTGGCCGTGGAGCGCGCCGATTTCAACGAGATCATTGCTGATCAGCAGCACATCAGGCAGCGCTGCAAGTTGACGGTCGGTGACTGGCGCGCTTGATTTGGCTATGATTGTTTGGTGGTCAACTAAAGTCGTCACTTCAAACAGCCTTGAATGAGCACGAGAAATATAATACATGACATTACGCGTCAGTTAACGATCTAAGTCGAGTCGAGCCGTTTATTTGCTGAATCTGTGCGTTTACGCACAAACAGTGCTCTTACTTTAAGGTCATCTATAGTTCAAACTGACTCTGACCGGACACCGTTTTACGCGAGTATTAAACTGACGAGCGCGTCTTTTTGGGATTCCAGAACCAAACTGGTGATGATCTGATGCACAGCTGGTCCGTGGAGACGGACAACTGAGGAGACACATTTTCTGCACAGCAGTTCGCTTGGCAACAAACAACAAGTTCCGGTATCTACATACATTCTATCCATATTTTCATCACTTTTCAGGCCATCGAGCAATATCTGGCCATGAACAAGTCCGAGTCTGAGCCCGAGCATAAACCCACCGAACGTTGCCTATCTCCTCAAGGCGATCGTGCTTTCTGGCCGAAACCTGGAGCAGTCAAAATTACCAAGTCCTCGTCTGAAGACGAATCGATCGAATTTGTCGACTGGGCAGACGTAGAGAAATCTGACGACAAAGCTGACTTGAACGAGCAAGGCAAGCAGCAAACGTTCACGTTGGCCGACTTCGTAGTCGAGAAGAAGATGCGCACCAAAAAGCAGCACAAGAACGCTGATCGCGACCTGTGCGACTGGGTACTAGTCTAATTCGTGCCACCTCATAGTGTGTTCCATGTCTTTCGCGTGACACAAAAAAGAAAGTCTCAAAATTATACATGCATATGTTGGATTCACAGACGCTGAAATTCCGACCTTTCTGATGAGCATACTCATCTACTGCCTGTCAACGCGCGTATTATAGTTTTCAATTTATGCCGTATCTCAGTCTCGCTTTTCCGTTATATGCACTACTGTATATTCTGAGAATTCAGGAATTTTTGTGGGGTGTTGTGTGTGACTATTTCCGTAGTTGACTTGTTGACCGACTTTCGTGCTTTTTGTGACTCCGTTTTTGTTGTGTAGAACAAACTTGTAGTGATCGGGATTAAAATAGTTAATTTCGTTGGTTTCAACGTTTCCTGATGCAGAACTCCACTTTTAGTCAACTTCACGAGTGAAAAGCGATGAAACCAACGATACTATATCGCTAAGGTGAATAATACCAGCAGGCAATCGCGCCAAACACAAAAAAATGCAGACTGTAAATATATTATTGTACATTTTGTGTTGTTGTATTTGTGTGTATCGCTGCTGTGCAGATGGGTAATAAAAGGCTAGGAGTGGAAAATTGTCATGGGATAATACACCTGCCAAGATCGTCACTTTTTGCAACAAAAAAACTGATTCGAAAATTTTGCGGCCGCGCCAGATAACGATTTGGTATATTTTCGACCGCGAAAAATCAATGACTCGGAAACACAACAGCAGTTTTGCTTCAAACCCCCTGATGATGTGACTCGGTTATTCTGGGCACGATGTTCATATTGTGAGACCGCTGTGAACTGATTTGGAATTATACAGACCATTTTCTAGTTCCGGTCAGCATTAATCAATATTGCGGGAACCGGAACTTTTTGAAGAACCCAATGGTGAACAATGCCTCATCAGATAACCGTTCCTGAGAAGGAATGTAAACACAAACAGGCCTCATGATGCCTCACATAGGAAACAAACAAGGGCAACAAAAATGCTGTAATAAGTGCTGTTTTGGGAATTTGGTGCGCCGTCTTAATATTAGTGCACTGCGTATGAGATGCAACGAAAAGAAGCAAACTGTACTGCTTTATCAACGCCTGAGCAGTTCGAGCTTTTGATGATCACCGTCACTTTTGACTGAGTCCGTCAGCTTCGAAGCAATCAACACACATTTCTATTTTACGCGCAGCATTAAATTTCTGAATTTTCTTAGAAAACGTGCGCGGGCAGAGGGCTCTCAGGGTGTGAATACAGCTATGTAAGACTTGTCAGACAAGTAGACGGTATTGTGAATCAGCTCAGCCTGTATAATATCAACACGGCTCGCGTCTTTTTCTATTTTTCGTGTTTCTTTCCTGAAATTTGATACGCTATGTATCTCCAACAGCTTTCAGAGTTCGTTTTCCACTGTTTTCACCCCCCCCCCCCGACGCATGTGGTTAGGCTCCCAGATTTTTCACCGGTTCGGATGGATCTGGTTTCATTTGATTGGCAACGTGGTCCAAATGAGTTTTAAACTGAGCGATGTATGTATGGTCCTAAAAGTCCAGTTCGCGTCATAATTCTTCGTTTCATAATTTTCACAGCACTTGCAGATGCAGACGGTTAAATCCTCTATTTCGCCGGTTATGTTTGCAATTGAACTTGTCTTCCACTTGTGTGGCTTTTTTCACGTGCTCATAAACACTTCAAACCTGGTTCATCAACCAAGTTTCAAGAAAAGATTCGTAAGTTTTCAATTTTTCTAAGTCTCCCGTCTGATCCACACTGACGATGACCTGGTGCACCGCTCGTCCGTAAATGCATACAGTAAACTGATCAAGGCAGAAAAGCTCCGTGGTGACCTTTTAGCGTTGAAACCCAGTTTGCAAACCCGGCATGCCCCCACCGTTACCGCGCGTACGCTGCAGGTATACAAGGCGACAGACTGTCTAGCGGTGTAATGTGTGTGTGCCCGTCTAATGTTGTCATGTCAAACCGCATAATTTCTCTTTTAGATCATATCATTGCACGGCACGCACATTAGAAGGTGCAGGTAATGTAAACTGTCCAGTATTAAAATATTGATACCACGCGTATTAGCATGCACTTTGCACACACCGCGTGCTCCAAGTCACAGCTTTCGTCTGACAGGCATGGAGGTAATTTTCGCTGAAACTTTGCTAAGAGCGGAACTTCACGCTCGGCACTAATATTCTGACATTCCGGAGCAAGGCTACTCACTCTGATTGTGAGTGTCCACGGGTCTCAAGACACCCAACTGATTACTATCAAATTTTTGAATAATGAGTAATCGAGTCGTTATGCTGGTATTTATACATAGGTATAATACACTCTCTGTGTTCCAGTTGTGTTTCGTTTACGTTTCTATCCAAAGGAAAGCGCGCACGGAGTACGATCTTTGTGATTTCAGCTTCAGGGATCATGATAAATTTCTTCAATTACCAGCAATTTTCAGAAACAAACTTTCAAAAGACATTCACAACTGACGATGCCCCATCTGCGCAACAACACCGGCGTCGGATGAAGGTTGCAAGAGAGACCATTCAATAATGAAACACACTACTTTTTGTTCGGTCCTATTCCATTATTTCCTTACCTCAGCCGCGGCCCAACCAGTTAATCTCAGCACAGTTGATCTGCTCAACAACCCAAAACTGGTGCGTATTTCGTTTCCGCTTTATGTTTTGTTTGTTCATTCTGTCAAGGCTTGCATGTACTGTACGTACAAAAGGTCTGTTTCTGGTATTTGCCAAAATCCACGGCCCGATTACAGTATCTTGACTCTTGAGGCATTATGTTAGACAGCAATCGGTTGTCCGATGGGGGTGTGGTGCGTTACACAACCCCACCAAATTGAAACCTCAGCCAGTCAGCTGTTCACAACCAGTGCGCACAACCACTATCGCAGGTATCCACGGACACGATCAGTACCCAACAACATCGTTGTGCCGTAGAGCAGCTGTGCAGCTATGAGCAATTGGAGGTACGACCGATTTGTGGATCGGATGGCCGCACCTACCAGACGGAATGCGAACTGCAACGAGCCAGATGTCATGGCAACATGGTCAACAAACAGGCCGATCAGCCCTGTCCCGGTCAGTTTCGGCATGCGATCTGTTTGAGCATTAATAAACCTCCCGTTGGCACAGAAGACTGTTATTTCACAAGATGTTGAATCACTGAAGTATGACCTCATAGTGTGGTGTGGTGACATGAAGCGTTCGGTTCCACGATAGAGGTGCCACGCACAACAAACGGTATTGATTGTGCGTGTACGGTAGTCATGTCAACAACGTTTATCTGGTCTGACGTCCGACCTAAAGTTCTAAAATACTATCACCATACCGAAATAGCACAAACCATGTGGTACACGCACGGGCCGAAATCGTAAAGTGTGCAATGTCGCTCATTCGTGTAAATCAATTATCAAACTGACAATCTTGTACAAAAATCAAAGTGCCCTTTCCATGTTCACATCGCAGACAAGTCTAAATGTGCACTAGAACGTGCCTTCCAACAGCGACTTGCTGCACTCGACAACGGCACCGCAGTGTTTGTGCCCGACTGCATGCCCGATGGAACGTACACTCCCGTACAGGTCAGCACTAGATGGCAACCTTTGTGAATGAATTTGACTCAGATCACATCGAAGGTATTCTGTTTCTCTTCAATCGACACTAAAACAGATAGGATCCGGTGTCCGATCCTGAAAATAATACGTTTTCTCTTCCATTTGATCTAATTACAGTGTCACCGATTCACGGGTTACTGCTGGTGCGTAACGAGCCGTGGTCAACCCTTGCCCGGCACATCCGTCCGCTACAACAAACCGACGTGCGCCCCACAAGGCATGTACATCAGCATATTTTCACGCAAATTGTTGGAACTTTGACAAAGGCTGTTCTACAATTACTGACCTTTCCCCTTTCGAATTCAGGCAAAATGGGTCGTCGTTCGTCAAACCGTAAGACGACAGCGCCTGATTCGGCCAGACGGAGACGGCGCGGTATGTAGACGTTGTGAAACATCACATTTGCATAAAAGACAGAGATTGAAACAGGTTTTTATGTTGGGCCATTTTTTTACCATAGGTTGCACCACAATCGATCGTTCAACGTTCAATGCAAATCTGCTCAACAGTTTTCGATCGGAGTACGAGCGCAACAATCAGTATACAGTCAGTGAGTTGAGTTAAATTTATGTACTGCTCGATTTTGCGTCTTCCTGAACGGATGAGCCCGGCTGCGCAGATTCGAAGCTTTCGCTCGATTCTGTCATTGACCGCGTGAATGTACGTATACACACCCATGCATACATCTGGACGATTTGCCGAACACACAGCTATGTATTCATTTCCAGGGCATCTATCATCGAGCTACACTCCCGATCGGGTAATCATTTCGTGGAAATTCGATTCGCTCGACCGAAACCACGACGGAACGTTGAAGAGACGCGAAAGTCGCCAGTTTAGACGATTGCTCAGACAGGTTCATTGCTGTACTGTTAGTACGACCTCTTTTTAAGCGTGGGCCTCTTGTTGATACCTTTCCGTCATTCACGCAGGTGATCGAACCACGTGCGTGTGCGCGTCGGTTTCAGAAACACTGCGATTTGGACAGAAACAGGCAGTTGGACAAACGCGAATGGCTGACCTGTTTGGGTGTCGATATTTCCAGTGAGAATAATAAATTATTTGCATATTGTGGCCAAAAAAATTGATTTGTCGCCGATCGAAATTGCGCATCGCATCGTTTCAGCATCGCTGCAAATGTTCTCATCGTTGCTGCTGACGAGCGGGGATCGAAACGGGCAGCAACCATCCACTGGATCGGATGTCGCAGGTTTGCAACAGCATTCCTACCTACTACAGCAGATGATTTTAGATTTTTATTGTTTGAATTCATTCATATAAAATGACATACCGGTGGGTTTGGTCAATCTAAAGAGATCAGGGCCAACACAAAACACCTTTTCTGTACGTATTACATCAGCGAGTTTTGCCCGTTTCGTTGTCCATTTTCAAAAAAAAAGGAGGTGCACATCGACAGTGCGAATGAATCCTCATTTTCAAACAAGAACCTCTCAGGTCATTTTTCTTACAGTGAATCCACTGGTTGCGATTAGTCGTCAACGTCCGGTGTCCAGTCCAATGGATCAATTCCTCAGATCAGATTCAAAACCACAGACGGGTCCGGAGCAGAATGATAATGATGGTCGGCTGCAGTTATATTGCAAAGTTTATTTTTTTTGAAAAACCTGAAGTCAAAATTTAGAAGAAGCCACAGGAAAAACTGGCCATAAATTATTTCTCAAAAATAGAACACCACCAACGTAGTGTATCTACAGAACCAGCTGATTGCGTATCGCATCATCGTCGCGCCCTGAGTGACCACATGGACGACACAAGTGCTCGCGTGTGGATACCGGACTGTGACCCGGATAACGACAAGTTGGTTTTCGGCGTCATGACGTGACGATACCTTGTGCCTTTGCGCAATCAGTGACGCTTTACAAGCCAAAGAATGAATAACTGGCTCGTGTGTTTATATGGTGTAGATCGTATAACCTGTCGAAACGAGCATATCATATCATTCTGTCTACATGCATAATAGATAGTTCTCTTCTGCCTGAAGCTAAGGAGCATAGCAGCACGATGGACGAGTATGGGCAGGTTGTTGTCGATTGCAAGCGTATTTTTTCATTACCGATTGGGCTTTCATTCTAGCTCAGGATGCATAATGAAACTGATTTTAATTTCCTACGTTTTGTCAAAAATGCGCCAATTTTTCGCGCACAGATTATACGCACGGGTGCAATGCCACAAAGCCACCCAATATTGTTGGTGTGCAAACAGAGTGACGGGCAAATCGATTGGCGGCACATCGGTTCGGTACAACAGACCAAATTGTGATGTCATTCAATCGGGCACTGGCACTGATGACGTCAGCACAAACGCGCACAACAACGCGCAAGTGCAGAATGGAATAAAAGGTGTCCGTTTTGGTGCGGCTGCACTCATTTCGTTTTGGCACGTACCTTGCTGTAGCTGTAGCACTGATGATGGCCAGGTGCACCATTTGTATTTGTTAGAATTGAAAAGAACTTGGTTTCGTCTGGTTCGACTTTTGATTCGACTTCGAATTGTGCAGCGCCGCTCCTTTCTACCTGTTTTCACTGACAGTGCCGGTGCACCTGGTGCGATCGTTAGTGCGAATACACCCGATGGCCACCCACCGGTATAACCACCATTGACAGGTTGTTCGCCACAAAAATCGGTGCGTTTCTACAAACGTCTGTTCAATCACTTGGAGAGTGCGATGATCGCAGCGTCGTTGGCTGACGATGACCTGGTGCACAAATCGAACAAAGAACTGGCGGTCGAGTGGAAGTTCAAACAATTGGATCTTAATGATGACAAGGTGATGTTTCATTGATATAACAGGAAGGATGTTGGCGATGATATTGGCATTGCTTAGGTTGTCAGGTACAGTATGAACATATACATTGCTGTACGTGTTATTCGCCAGTGCTGACGATAATGATCAGGTGCACAACTGAATCTATTTGAAAACACGGAAATCTGAAACATTGAAGTCTGATAATGGTGACCAAAATTTTATCGTCAGACCTCCTCACGTTTGGATCCCCACGGCCGTGTAGCAGCCAGTTGTGAATTATGAATGACAGAAACTTCTGTGGCTGATTGACAAAACTGACTGACATGACGATCACATTTTGCAGCAATTAGAGCGTTCCGAGTGGCTGACGTATCGTCGTGAGCTGCGTCGTTGGGACGGCATTAGACGTTGCGGCAGGAATTTCATGAAATTCTGCGATGCCAATCACGACAGACACATCACAATGACTGAGTGGAAATATTGCACACTGCAAAGTGGGTCTCGCACCACGATTCCTTACACCTTCTCTCATTGGTTGCGTTGCGAATATGCATCACCGTGCTTTTACTGCACACCGGGTGATGTTTCACTATTGAGTAAAAATTGATTTCAAAATTTTGACTGCTGCCACGTAAACAATTGGGTTGCTAATATATTATGCAAACCGCGAAAAAATAAATGCAGTAGTATTTTTGTTTTCAGCCCCATCGTCAAGCGTGCGTCGTCTACCGACGGGTCCCAATCCGTTCACCAAATATCTCAATCCCTGAGTTCTAATGTCCCTTTTTGCCTGGATCTCGTGGCTTTGATCTCAATCGTGTTTTATATTTCTTATTGTTGTTTCACATGTTCATGTTTGTTTTGATAAGTTTTTTCTGAGTTTATCGATCTTCTGTTTTCGATTAATGGTTGTGGATCATCGTTCTCATTATGATAACATGAGTATGTATGTAACTTGAGAAAGCGCTGGTCACAGAAAATTTACAGTGTTTGCGCCTGATGCAGGGGCGGGGACTTGATGCAAAAGTGACGTACTGTTACGTACAAATCATTTTTTGACTGTTCATTGTTATTTTAAATAGAATCATCAAAATTAACGGATCAAAGGACATAAAATTCGAAACAACACCGGTGAGCAGGCATACACACCGAAAACTTTTATTACAGTAGTTATTGGTCGCACAATGACCATATAAGAATTCATCAAATCAATCCATTTTCCCCCCCCCCCCACCCTCCCAACCCCCCAACCCCCCACCCCCGCCCCCCGCCGCACGCCCCCCCCCCCCCCCCCAACCATACCTAACATACAATACGATGCCGACAGCAACAACCTTTATCATTCCAACAATGGTCTTTTCTGTGTCACGCAATTTTACAGAATCGTTTCAGTGGTGGGCTAGCCATGTTTTTCCGTGCCTCATCACCCCAATGGAGTGACAATTCAATGAACACAAACAAAGTCATTGCATCCGTGTCCTCACTGTCATTCACATCGTGTTGATCGAGTTGATCAATCAATAGATCCATGTGATGTCGATCACCGACTATCGATGAGTGCTGGTTCGTCCACTCGCAGGCCAGTGATTCAGTTTGATCAACCGATAATCGTCCCATGATTGAATTCAGTTCCGATGAACAGCGACGAATTTTGCTCGTTCGATCATTATTCGTCTCAGTGATGCGATCGCTTGAATGGAACTGTTGATTGCGATAAGTGGTCGGTCGATTCATTGATCGATCAAATAAATGGGGCTGCTGTTCGTGTCGCATTGATGGTTGATCGTGATCGACAATCGATGGAGAATCAATCAATTGATCGTCCGATTGGATCGTTTCGATTCGCTGTGGTTCGAACGAGAATGTGCATCGATCACTGCCGTACACCACGAGATCACCGGGTGGTGTGGTGGCTGGATGGATCATGGTTTAGTTATTGATTGTTGATTTACGCCTGAATGCATGGATATAAAAGATAAAAAAGAATTCTTTGGTGAGTTCAACACACAGTTCTGGTAATCTGAGTGACAACTATAAATTCTTATTCTCATAAATTCTATACTGTCACTCATTCACGCAAATCCAGTTGCAAGGCGTGGCCTTGCCTAAATGCGATCTGCTTGTAAGAGCCTTTTCCGTACTGTAACGACAAATCAAAATGGGCAGTGATAGGTACATGTAACTCGGCGTATACAACTGAAGAAGTTCCATGTCTAGAATACACGAGAGCAAAGTGCGTAAATCGCGGAGCGATCAAAGTTGGCGACCAAACTTGACGCACAACACAGTAGCTACTGAACTCACAAGATTAGAGCGATATCAAACTTGGTGATCGAATCGGACTTGCTTTGGTCACGCGTGATTCTTCCATTAAGAATATCAAGAATTTTACTGGAGCCTCTAACGCCGAACTCCAGCTTATCTTACGTCGGCAAACAGCTTTTACGCTTGTCGAATTTAGTGGCTGACGTCCCTAACTTTCTTATGCTTAAATAAAAAACTCACGTCACCGAGACAGGACCGGTCCGATCCCCGATGCGATCATCAAGTTTGATACTGCATTAAACTATACAACACCGATAAACCTTTTTATAATCGCAATGTGGTAATGTATTTATTGACTGATGCGATGCGCTTAGCATATAAAACAAGTTGATGGGCGTTCTACTTTATGTACGTTTACTTTACTTTTGAACCCACGCCCGCAGCCCACGCAACAAAATTGCGAACATCTGTAACGATGGCACAAGGTGTGCTCAGAAGCTTTGCGATATAGAAAATTAATAACAGACAGCCAATATGTCGTCAGCCGGGCTCGTGTCAAACTTTGATCAAACTTTTTCGCCAGAAGGGGCTTTAACGCACGGTTGACTTAGGAGGAAACAGAAATGCAGTGCTCAGTACACAGCACATAGAGCTGACCGACTATCATAAATCAGAATCATAAAAAGACTCTACGAAACTTCTCCGACGGTGATATGCGATTGAAGATATAATTGTCCGCGTGCAAGCCAATACCGATAAATTGATAAAGATCGGATCGGGGACCTGCCTTGGTCAGCTGAGATTTTTTGAATTGATTACTTGTACGTAGTATACTGGTGCCAGTAATATCGACCACCGAAAGTTGTTCGCTTTAGGTCTGAGAACAACGTTTACGATGGTCGGAATTAGCACCGCTAACATATCGTTAATCCAAAAAACGCGTGTCCAATCCAATCGCCAAGCTGCGGGCACTGCTCAATTCTTTGTAATGTGTGTTCCAGAAAGCGAAAGTTTACAAACAGGTAGTGAAAGAAAAGGGAAAGGAAATAAAACCGGATGCGCATCAGGCGCATTGCGCAATTTGCGTCTCGCGTGTCTAAAAGGTCAACGTCAACACCAGAAATGAACTGCTGGTGTTGTATTATACAATAGATGCATTGAGACGCGCAAAGGTCAGCATTGACTGTGTGTGGTGGGATGAATGACCGTGTGCATATTCTTTGGGAAATTGCATGGAGACCTTTATGAAAGATGTTTGTGAAAGTGCTGTAATTCAAGACAATTTGGTACTTTCTATCAATGATGTTGACGCAAGAACAAGCGTGAAGCTCTGCCACTGTAATAATGTGTCACACGCTCAACGAAACTGGTTGTCGTTGAATCGTTGAGATTCCTTGAAAACCGCACGTGCGAAATCTAGCACACATCAAAAACTGGTATCGGTGTATTGTGCGATGTTTTTTGTAATGCGTGGTAATATTGGTATATTGGGTGATATTTTCGAAACGGTGTAAAGGTCAGTTGGGTCTGAAGGTCGGTGGAAAGCTCGGTCGACAGCTCAGTGTGATAGACCTCGGTGTAAACTTGAAACATTCCACGTTAATACAGGCAATGTTTCATGTTTACACCGAGCTACGCCGACCGAGCTTTCGACCGAACTTTACGCCGACCTTTACGCCTAACTGAGCTTTACACCGTTTCGAAAATTCCACCCATTATGTAGGTAATGTATGTGGTAGGTGAGAAGAGGTGTGATCACGTAATAAAATATACTTTGCCGAGTCAGGTATACACATAGTACCTACATAGGTGAGGAATAAATGTGAACTAATGTGCGAAATTTTGGTTTTTGTTTCATCGTATTCAAGAGATTCAACTTTTTCGCATTTTATCAAACAAATCGACAGACACAGAAAAGTGCGCAGAGAATGAGGTGCTAAAGGTGGATGTGCAAATTATATGAAACGCTTCAATTCCGAGAGGCATGTTTCAAACTGGAGCCTGCTGAATTTCATAGATGGATAAAGTGTTCTACGTGGGCGGTTTTTTCTTGCAACAACAGCAACAGAGCTTGACAATCAGGCGACGTGCCTTTTCGTTACCGATGGTGTGAAAGATGACGAGGGACACCGCCAGACACACACTCAGCGCACAGTTCATTGTGTACATTGTAAGGTCCTGCAATAAGGTCACAGATATGTATGTACAT
>JASAMV010005084.1:0-105192 GCA_030248065.1 Rhynchonema sp. JSB1_4
GAGCTTCTGCATCAATGTCTGCCTTGGTCGTGTGTCGACCCATGCGCTAGGGTCACTTCAATAGACTGTTGTAGTTCAGATTCTGCTAGTTGCACGCCTGTGACACATCGGCTGAGGAACGACGAGCTTCTGCATCAATGTCTGCCTTGGTCGTGTGTCGACCCATGCGCTAGGCTCACCTCAATAGACTGTTGTAGTTCAGATTCTGCTAGTTGCACGCCTGTGACACATCGGCTGAGGAACGACGAGCTTCTGCATCAATGTCTGCCTTGGTCGTGTGTCGACCCATGCGCTAGGGTCACTTCAATAGACTGTTGTAGTTCAGATTCTGCTAGTTGCACGCCTGTGACACATCGGCTGAGGAACGACGAGCTTCTGCATCAATGTCTGCCTTGGTCGTGTGTCGACCCATGCGCTAGGGTCACTTCAATAGACTGTTGTAGTTCAGATTCTGCTAGTTGCACGCCTGTGACACATCGGCTGAGGAACGACGAGCTTCTGCATCAATGTCTGCCTTGGTCGTGTGTCGACCCATGCGCTAGGGTCACTTCAATAGACTGTTGTAGTTCAGATTCTGCTAGTTGCACGCCTGTGACACATCGGCTGAGGAACGACGAGCTTCTGCATCAATGTCTGCCTTGGTCGTGTGTCGACCCATGCGCTAGGGTCACTTCAATAGACTGTTGTAGTTCAGATTCTGCTAGTTGCACGCCTGTGACACATCGGCTGAGGAACGACGAGCTTCTGCATCAATGTCTGCCTTGGTCGTGTGTCGACTCATGCGCTAGGGTCACTTCAATAGACTGTTGTAGTTCAGATTCTGCTAGTTGCACGCCTGTGACACATCGGCTGAGGAACGACGAGCTTCTGCATCAATGTCTGCCTTGGTCGTGTGTCGACCCATGCGCTAGGCTCACCTTAATAGACTGTTGTAGTTCAGATTCTGCTAGTTGCACGCCTGTGACACATCGGCTGAGGAACGACGAGCTTCTGCATCAATGTCTGCCTTGGTCGTGTGTCGACCCATGCGCTAGGGTCACTTCAATAGACTGTTGTAGTTCAGATTCTGCTAGTTGCACGCCTGTGACACATCGGCTGAGGAACGACGAGCTTCTGCATCAATGTCTGCCTTGGTCGTGTGTCGACCCATGCGCTAGGGTCACCTTAATAGACTGTTGTAGTTCAGATTCTGCTAGTTGCACGCCTGTGACACATCGGCTGAGGAACGACGAGCTTCTGCATCAATGTCTGCCTTGGTCGTGTGTCGACCCATGCGCTAGGGTCACTTCAATAGACTGTTGTAGTTCAGATTCTGCTAGTTGCACGCCTGTGACACATCGGCTGAGGAACGACGAGCTTCTGCATCAATGTCTGCCTTGGTCGTGTGTCGACCCATGCGCTAGGGTCACCTTAATAGACTGTTGTAGTTCAGATTCTGCTAGTTGCACGCCTGTGACACATCGGCTGAGGAACGACGAGCTTCTGCATCAATGTCTGCCTTGGTCGTGTGTCGACTCATGCGCTAGGGTCACTTCAATAGACTGTTGTAGTTCAGATTCTGCTAGTTGCACGCCTGTGACACATCGGCTGAGGAACGACGAGCTTCTGCATCAATGTCTGCCTTGGTCGTGTGTCGACCCATGCGCTAGGGTCACTTCAATAGACTGTTGTAGTTCAGATTCTGCTAGTTGCACGCCTGTGACACATCGGCTGAGGAACGACGAGCTTCTGCATCAATGTCTGCCTTGGTCGTGTGTCGACCCATGCGCTAGGGTCACCTTAATAGACTGTTGTAGTTCAGATTCTGCTAGTTGCACGCCTGTGACACATCGGCTGAGGAACGACGAGCTTCTGCATCAATGTCTGCCTTGGTCGTGTGTCGACCCATGCGCTAGGGTCACTTCAATAGACTGTTGTAGTTCAGATTCTGCTAGTTGCACGCCTGTGACACATCGGCTGAGGAACGACGAGCTTCTGCATCAATGTCTGCCTTGGTCGTGTGTCGACCCATCGCTAGGGCCCCTCAAAAACACTTTTATTTTTAATTTTTCTATTTTGCACGCCTGTGACACATCGGCTGAGGAACGACGAGCTTCTGCATCAATGTCTGCCTTGGTCGTGTGTCGACCCATGCGCTAGGGTCACTTTAATAGACTGTTGTAGTTCAGATTCTGCTAGTTGCACGCCTGTGACACATCGGCTGAGGAACGACGAGCTTCTGCATCAATGTCTGCCTTGGTCGTGTGTCGACCCATGCGCTAGGGTCACTTCAATAGACTGTTGTAGTTCAGATTCTGCTAGTTGCACGCCTGTGACACATCGGCTGAGGAACGACGAGCTTCTGCATCAATGTCTGCCTTGGTCGTGTGTCGACCCATGCGCTAGGCTCACCTTAATAGACTGTTGTAGTTCAGATTCTGCTAGTTGCACGCCTGTGACACATCGGCTGAGGAACGACGAGCTTCTGCATCAATGTCTGCCTTGGTCGTGTGTCGACCCATGCGCTAGGGTCACTTCAATAGACTGTTGTAGTTCAGATTCTGCTAGTTGCACGCCTGTGACACATCGGCTGAGGAACGACGAGCTTCTGCATCAATGTCTGCCTTGGTCGTGTGTCGACCCATGCGCTAGGGTCACTTCAATAGACTGTTGTAGTTCAGATTCTGCTAGTTGCACGCCTGTGACACATCGGCTGAGGAACGACGAGCTTCTGCATCAATGTCTGCCTTGGTCGTGTGTCGACTCATGCGCTAGGGTCACTTCAATAGACTGTTGTAGTTCAGATTCTGCTAGTTGCACGCCTGTGACACATCGGCTGAGGAACGACGAGCTTCTGCATCAATGTCTGCCTTGGTCGTGTGTCGACCCATGCGCTAGGCTCACCTTAATAGACTGTTGTAGTTCAGATTCTGCTAGTTGCACGCCTGTGACACATCGGCTGAGGAACGACGAGCTTCTGCATCAATGTCTGCCTTGGTCGTGTGTCGACTCATGCGCTAGGGTCACTTCAATAGACTGTTGTAGTTCAGATTCTGCTAGTTGCACGCCTGTGACACATCGGCTGAGGAACGACGAGCTTCTGCATCAATGTCTGCCTTGGTCGTGTGTCGACCCATGCGCTAGGCGTCACCTTAATAGACTGTTGTAGTTCAGATTCTGCTAGTTGCACGCCTGTGACACATCGGCTGAGGAACGACGAGCTTCTGCATCAATGTCTGCCTTGGTCGTGTGTCGACCCATGCGCTAGGGTCACTTCAATAGACTGTTGTAGTTCAGATTCTGCTAGTTGCACGCCTGTGACACATCGGCTGAGGAACGACGAGCTTCTGCATCAATGTCTGCCTTGGTCGTGTGTCGACCCATGCGCTAGGCTCACCTTAATAGACTGTTGTAGTTCAGATTCTGCTAGTTGCACGCCTGTGACACATCGGCTGAGGAACGACGAGCTTCTGCATCAATGTCTGCCTTGGTCGTGTGTCGACCCATGCGCTAGGGTCACTTCAATAGACTGTTGTAGTTCAGATTCTGCTAGTTGCACGCCTGTGACACATCGGCTGAGGAACGACGAGCTTCTGCATCAATGTCTGCCTTGGTCGTGTGTCGACCCATGCGCTAGGGTCACTTTAATAGACTGTTGTAGTTCAGATTCTGCTAGTTGCACGCCTGTGACACATCGGCTGAGGAACGACGAGCTTCTGCATCAATGTCTGCCTTGGTCGTGTGTCGACCCATGCGCTAGGGTCACTTTAATAGACTGTTGTAGTTCAGATTCTGCTAGTTGCACGCCTGTGACACATCGGCTGAGGAACGACGAGCTTCTGCATCAATGTCTGCCTTGGTCGTGTGTCGACCCATGCGCTAGGGTCACTTCAATAGACTGTTGTAGTTCAGATTCTGCTAGTTGCACGCCTGTGACACATCGGCTGAGGAACGACGAGCTTCTGCATCAATGTCTGCCTTGGTCGTGTGTCGACTCATGCGCTAGGGTCACTTCAATAGACTGTTGTAGTTCAGATTCTGCTAGTTGCACGCCTGTGACACATCGGCTGAGGAACGACGAGCTTCTGCATCAATGTCTGCCTTGGTCGTGTGTCGACCCATGCGCTAGGCTCACCTTAATAGACTGTTGTAGTTCAGATTCTGCTAGTTGCACGCCTGTGACACATCGGCTGAGGAACGACGAGCTTCTGCATCAATGTCTGCCTTGGTCGTGTGTCGACCCATGCGCTAGGGTCACTTCAATAGACTGTTGTAGTTCAGATTCTGCTAGTTGCACGCCTGTGACACATCGGCTGAGGAACGACGAGCTTCTGCATCAATGTCTGCCTTGGTCGTGTGTCGACCCATGCGCTAGGCTCACCTTAATAGACTGTTGTAGTTCAGATTCTGCTAGTTGCACGCCTGTGACACATCGGCTGAGGAACGACGAGCTTCTGCATCAATGTCTGCCTTGGTCGTGTGTCGACCCATGCGCTTGTAGTTCAGATTCTGCTAGTTGCACGCCTGTGACACATCGGCTGAGGAACGACGAGCTTCTGCATCAATGTCTGCCTTGGTCGTGTGTCGACCCATGCGCTAGGCTCACCTTAATAGACTGTTGTAGTTCAGATTCTGCTAGTTGCACGCCTGTGACACATCGGCTGAGGAACGACGAGCTTCTGCATCAATGTCTGCCTTGGTCGTGTGTCGACCCATGCGCTAGGGTCACCTTAATAGACTGTTGTAGTTCAGATTCTGCTAGTTGCACGCCTGTGACACATCGGCTGAGGAACGACGAGCTTCTGCATCAATGTCTGCCTTGGTCGTGTGTCGACCCATGCGCTAGGCTCACCTTAATAGACTGTTGTAGTTCAGATTCTGCTAGTTGCACGCCTGTGACACATCGGCTGAGGAACGACGAGCTTCTGCATCAATGTCTGCCTTGGTCGTGTGTCGACTCATGCGCTAGGGTCACCTTAATAGACTGTTGTAGTTCAGATTCTGCTAGTTGCACGCCTGTGACACATCGGCTGAGGAACGACGAGCTTCTGCATCAATGTCTGCCTTGGTCGTGTGTCGACCCATGCGCTAGGGTCACTTCAATAGACTGTTGTAGTTCAGATTCTGCTAGTTGCACGCCTGTGACACATCGGCTGAGGAACGACGAGCTTCTGCATCAATGTCTGCCTTGGTCGTGTGTCGACCCATGCGCTAGGGTCACTTCAATAGACTGTTGTAGTTCAGATTCTGCTAGTTGCACGCCTGTGACACATCGGCTGAGGAACGACGAGCTTCTGCATCAATGTCTGCCTTGGTCGTGTGTCGACTCATGCGCTAGGGTCACTTCAATAGACTGTTGTAGTTCAGATTCTGCTAGTTGCACGCCTGTGACACATCGGCTGAGGAACGACGAGCTTCTGCATCAATGTCTGCCTTGGTCGTGTGTCGACCCATGCGCTAGGCTCACCTTAATAGACTGTTGTAGTTCAGATTCTGCTAGTTGCACGCCTGTGACACATCGGCTGAGGAACGACGAGCTTCTGCATCAATGTCTGCCTTGGTCGTGTGTCGACCCATGCGCTAGGCTCACCTTAATAGACTGTTGTAGTTCAGATTCTGCTAGTTGCACGCCTGTGACACATCGGCTGAGGAACGACGAGCTTCTGCATCAATGTCTGCCTTGGTCGTGTGTCGACTCATGCGCTAGGGTCACTTCAATAGACTGTTGTAGTTCAGATTCTGCTAGTTGCACGCCTGTGACACATCGGCTGAGGAACGACGAGCTTCTGCATCAATGTCTGCCTTGGTCGTGTGTCGACCCATGCGCTAGGGTCACTTCAATAGACTGTTGTAGTTCAGATTCTGCTAGTTGCACGCCTGTGACACATCGGCTGAGGAACGACGAGCTTCTGCATCAATGTCTGCCTTGGTCGTGTGTCGACTCATGCGCTAGGGTCACTTCAATAGACTGTTGTAGTTCAGATTCTGCTAGTTGCACGCCTGTATTACACCAAAGCTCGCCCCCACACCCACAACCCCAAAAAATTAAATTGCTACCGCAAGAAAACTCTGTTTTAAGCACTTTTTAGACCAATTTTGGCACTTTTAGAAGATTTTTGGGGTCATTTTTTTCAAAACCCCCACCCTCGGGTATGGGAAATTTTTGAGTTTTTGGAAACCCCCCCCATGGTATGGGAAATTTTTGATTTTTGGGGGTATGTATGGGAAATTTCCCGAAAATTGGGCTGGGTATGGGAAAATTTCGATTTCTCACCGACACCACTGCACACACTTGCAACGCAAGATACCGTGTTCTCCGTTGACGTGTTCTACCGGCGTCCATAGCGATCCTCCATGTTCGAATATAGATCCGTCACCAGACCAATCAGGATAGACGGCCGCGGGTTGTTCTCCTACTGAAAACAACATGAACGTATCCACTTGCGTGAAACATGTTTTTTTCAAAGCCACGGTTTTTCATTCGGTTTGTCACAAACCCTGGAGCTCCAAATACAATCCTTTGCGTCGTTCAGTGGGTGGTATTGCGTGCAGGGTTGGATTAAAAAAAAGTAAATTTTTTTTTGTAAAAAAAATTAAAAAAAAAGTTGGCCACTTTTTTATTTTAAAATTTTAAAAAGTAAGTCCACTTTTTTATTATTTTTCCCCTTTTTTTCGTTATTTTCTCGCTTTTTTAACGTAAAAATGTATGTTTTCATACGTTTTATTGCTCATCATTCTCAAAAAATCGCCTGCGGCGCTTATATTTCAGTTTAAAATGGCGTTGTAATGGACTCATACAGTTCCCAGACATCCCAACAATCGCTGCACGTATAATATAGGACACCCCATACCGTATACTGTGCAGTTATTGAGCTATCGACGTAAGCTATCGACAGACTCCTCGTTGCTCGCCTATTTGCAGTTGTGTGGATTTGTCGTTTGTTGCTTTTGTCACACAACATGAGTGTAGTGTAACTCTTTATCTCTCTTCAAATTTATCCCCAAATTCACAAACAGAAGATTGGTCTTCCCTTTGTCATATATGCCCACAGAGTTACCTTCGGGCGGGTTCTCAAAGTTATGACCAAATGGGCTAGATCGCAGGTGATCGACATAAACATGCAAGTCAGTGGAGAAGTTCTGTTTAGTGTCCCTCAAAACATACCTAAGTAACATGATTTCAGAAATTTCATTTTTCTAGAAACCAATTTTTTGGGGGTCCGGAATAAAAAAAAAGTGATTTTAAAAAAAAATTTTAAAAAGTTTTTTAAAAAAAGTTCGATAATAAAAATTGTTTTTAATCCAACCCTGATTGCGTGTGACTCTGCTAAATACAACAATGGATCGGATCAGTGTATTGTTTTTATTCATCATGAAAAAAAGCAGGGAAAATAAAAGCTTCAACGACCTATAGCATGACGCTTTCGTCCCCCCATTTTTATAGACGGGCCGCCAGCGAGCCGTCGCTAATAAACAAACAAATGGCGGTATAGTAAGTTTCTAATTTCGTTGCCTCATGCATTTTTACAGACGCAGAAAAACTCCCGTTCGAAGTCGAGTCAGGCAACAAGCTCAACACGCATTGAACAACCCACGCAGGTGACACGCACAGCTTGTGTGACTGAAACATTCGGTTGCACACGAGCCAGCTGCGTGGCTTGTTGACTGTGTGTTAGTTAGCTTGTTGCCTGCCTCGTCTTCGAACAGGAGTTTTCCTGCGTCTGTAAAAATGCATGAGACAACGAAATTAGAAATTTACTAAAGGCAGTCTACGGGAGGTTGTCACTCAGCCCCCGAATACCGTAACCCACCGCAAGCGAGATCGTTGCGAGACCCATGCTGATCGCTGCTTATCGACACGTGTATTAGCGGCAGCAAGCTGAAATTGTCATCGTGCGCGCCGATCACCAAAACTTGGAAATGTTGGTTGGTGTTGGCGCTAACACGCAAAACATAGATAAAAAACAAAATGGTCTCGACACGATCCTTGCAGATCAAAATTACGGTGGGTTACGGTATTCGGGGGCTGAGTGACAACCTCCCGTAGACTGCCTTTATATGTGCGCATTAATTTATAGTGTGCTTATTATATGTAAAAAAACCACCCAACGCTGAGGCGGTCTTCACAATGACATGGTTTCACGGTTTTACGGTTTCGAGAGCGCAGAGGGGTAACGCCGTAAACGATGCACAGCCGGGGCCCCTGCACAGCCCGCCCGCGCGCGACCAGGATGGAAGAAAGTCGGAAGTCGAAGAAATGCGCCCGACGGGAGCGAATTTTTTGATGGCCATCTGGCAAACTACCATCTGGTAATCTGGCCATCTGGTAATTTTATAGCAAACCAGGTGTCGTTTGTATCCACAAATGGACCACCAAGATTTTGCGCGATTTTTCAGGGTTCTGAGGTCGAAAAACACCAATTTTTGCCTTTGAAAAGCATAAATCTACTTACTCGAGATACCCTTTGAGGTTGGCTCGAGATAGATACTTCCCCCCATCCCCCAGCCACTACAGTGTGTCCACATGCCCCGTAGACTGCCTTTAGGTTGGTCAATTTTGTTCATGTATTGGTCGCACAATGACTATATAAGAATTCATCAAATCAATCCTGATTTTCACGTTCAGTCACTCTTAACCACTGTGCTATTTGTGATTCTCACAAAACATTTTTAGCTGAAAATAATCCAGCAATTCAACCACGTTGCCGCAGGTCTGAAACATTCTCTTTACTACATGCTTTATGTGCGATCACGCAACGCAACGTCATTGCCCCGTCACTTTCCCTCTTTACGATTCAGGAAAAAAATTTGACAAATTCTTATAAAGTCATTGTGCGACCAATATCTGGTCGTCTCGTGACGGTTCATTTGATGTTTCGGTTTTATTTCTTTTCATTCACAATTTTCGAAATTCCTAGTCTGTGTTGTGTTATCTTCGGCCCGGCCCGACACGGTACCGTATTGTCGGAAATAGAACCCGCAACCCGGGGGTCTATTTTTTCGCTGGGGTCATTTTGGGGGTTTAAATTATGGCGGTCAATTATGGGGGTTATATTTTTCATTTGGCCCCGCGACGAAAAAAAATCATTGTTAATAATGCCCCTAAAAATGGCTTGTTTTCGGTACTTTCTGACTTTAACAGCGGCAATTATGCTTAAAAAACTGTATTTTGTTGTGTACCGTATTGTCGGAAATAGAACCCCCCCATTAATTGACCCCCCCAGTGTGGTGGCAGGCCAATCGACCCAAGATACCCTAGGGGGGGGAAGGTTTCGGACTTACTCGAGATACCCCCAGAGGCTACCCAAGATACCCCTATGGTCCGTCAAAAGGCGAAAAAAGGCCGTTTTTTGCATGCAATTTTGCTGCAAAATTGGCCTAAAAAATGGGTACTTTTCAGGGTTTTTTTTTTTCAAAATTCACTAGGTGCAACTTAGGTGCAACCCCCCAATTTTTAGGTGCAAGCTGGCCAAAGTAGGTGCAACCCCTATTTTGGACAAAAAACGCCAATTTTAGGTTTTTTTGCCAGGTTGTGTGTTCAATGCTATTTGCGTGCTTTTAGAAGTTCAATAAAGTTGTAACGCAATGAATGCCTTTTCCTTTAGCAAAAGCAAACTTTTCAGGGAAAGTTCAACATTTTGTAGCACATTTTGTGCTAGTTTCATTATTGAGAACCAGGGTAGTACTTGGGGGGGGGGGGTGGGGGGGCCCCCCCCAAATTCATCTATCTATCGTCAACACTTTTTGATTTCATCTATCTATCGTCAACACCTACGGGCAAATCTATCTATCGTCAACAAATTCTGGGAACAATCTATCTATCGTCAACACATTTCGACCCCAAAATGGGTATTTTTGCCTCAAAATGGCTCAAAATCGGTATTTTTTGTTCCAAATAGGCAAAAAATCGCGCGCTACGCGCGGATTTAGTACATCTAAGTACATTTTCATTAATATTTACACACTATTACATGCTTAGTACACTATACTATACCTTGATTTTTGGCGACCCCCCCCCCACCATCTATCTATCGTCAACAAGTTTGGGTCGACCCCCCCCCAGATTTCGGACTTGGGTCATCTATCTATCGTCAACACATTTCGGGTCCCAATCTATCTATCGTCAACACCCTGACCAAGTACTACACTGTTGAGAACCGATTGAGAAGGAAACGAAACCGTAAAATTTTCATTTCACCATATCCACATTTGGGGGTCACGTACGAATCAATTACTTTCGCTGCTCATTTACTGTGTGGGTATCTAATACTGTTGTCATGCTCTGCTCTAGTTCTTGTCAGTGTAGTTCCTGGGGGGAGGGGGGCCCCCTCCTAAGGTACACTAACCGCCGCGACCAAGGTACACCAGTACACTAACCGCCGCACCAGGTAGACTAACCGCCGCAATTTTTGCCTAAAATAGGCATTTTTAGCCCAAGATGGCATTTTAGGCCTAAAATGGGTAATTTTCAGGTTAATGTTGTCAAAAGTAGCCAAAATACCATATTTATGGAGATTTTTTTCCAAAAAAGGGCAAAAATAGGTCAAATTTTTTACCTCAAAGGACTTTTTCCTGAATTTTGGTCTTCCCCCCCTCCTTCCCCCAACAGGGAGGTACACTAACCGCCGCACCGACAAAGTGGGTAGGTTCACTAACCGCCTCGCCGGACCAGGAACTACACTGATCCTAGTGCAGCATGTATTTGTTTTGAATCTTATCACCAGCACACCAGGTACTAACTGTGTACGAAATCAATCAATCAGACCAATATTTTTTGTCGATGTCGACCAAATGCTTCGATGGAATTTATTGGAAGGAATGAAAAGCCGCGCAGCGCATTTTTTGTTTTAAGCTTTCCAACCTTAAAAGATGCTGTATAAATGCTAAATTAAGCAAATAAGGGCCCAAAATTTTAGGTGCAACCTTGCACCTAACCCTGAATTTTTAGGTGCAATTCTGATTTTTTAGGTGCAAATTGCACCTAAAAAGTGTCTAAAAAAACTATGGTACTTTTTGACATTTTTGCTGAAAATTGGCCTAAAATGACCATTTTTGGGTGCGATTTTTAGGGGTTCCGAGGTCGATAAACACCTATTTTTGCCTTTGAAAAGCATAAATCTGCTTACTCGAGATACCCTTTGGGGTCGGCTCGAGATAGATACCGTAAAAACCTAAATACAGCCCCCCCGGAATAGAGCCCCCCCCCAAAAAAAAGGGGTCAGTGAATTAATAGAGCCCCCCCCCCCGGAATAGAGCCCCCCCTGAGTAACATCCCCTAAAGTAGTGTATTAAGGCTTGATAGTGGTGCACAGGTACATTTATGCACGTTTGTTGTTCGTTCAGAGCACATAATACGCCTCTTATTGACGAATAGACACGAATAAATGCGATTACAAGCGAAAAACATCCTTTCAAACCCCTTTTTAGGGGTTTTTGGGGGTATTTCCAGGAACAATTTTTTCAGGTTCGGGTCAGTGAATTAATAGAGGCCCCCCGGGAATAGAGCCCCCCAAAATGGGGTCAGTGAGTTAATAGAGCCCCCCTTCTATTTAGGTTTTTACGGTAATTGACCCCCCCCATTAATAGAACCCCACCCCAACCTTCACCGTACCACAGATTAGTGGTATGGTAAGGCTGTGTTGTTGTGTCAAACGTTGTTTAAGCTTGAGTTTTCAGCAGAATACGGCTTTTTAAGCATAATTAACGCTGTTAAAGGTAGAAAATACTGAAAACAACCCATTTTTATGGGCATTATTAACAATGATTTTTTTTCGTCGGGGGCCAAATGAAAAATATAACCCCCCCAATAATTTACCCCCCCATGAATTGAACCCCCCAAAATGACCGCAGTGAAAAAATAGACCCCCCGGGTTCTATTTCCGACAATACGGTACGCAAGCTTAAACAACGTTTGACACAACAACGCAGCCTTACCATATCTGTGGTACGGTGCAGGTTGGGGGTGGGGTTCTATTAGGGGGGGTCAATGATATCCTCAAAAAAATGACTTTTCTTCAAATTTGGGTCTTCCCCCTTCCCTCCAGGTGGGTACGTCTGTTCTCCCTTCCCTTCGAAAAAAACAAGGTATGCCGTAAAAACCTAAATAGAAGGGGGCTCTATTAACTCACTGACCCCATTTTGGGGGCTCTATTACGGGGGGGCTCTATTCCGGGGGGCCTCTATTAATTCACTGACCCGAACCTGAAAAAAATGTTCCCAAAAATACCCCCACAAACCCCTAAAAAGGGGTTTGAAAGGATGTTTTTTCGCTTGTAATCGCATTTGTTCGTGTCTATTCGTCAATAAGAGGCGTATTATGTGCTCTGAACGAACAACAAACGTGCATAAATGTACCTGTGCACCACTGCCCCCACTAGCTCGGCTGGTCGGTACAGGTTGATTGCAGTTGCAGGCAGGCTTTTTTGGTGGTACAGGTCAGGGTTTTTTTTTCAAAATTTATCAGGTGCAACTTAGGTGCAAGCTGGCCAAAGTAGGTGCAAGCCCTACTTTGAATAAAAAAACGCCGATTTTAGGTGTTTTTTGCCTGGTCATGCGTTTTAATGCTATTTCCGTGCTTTTAGAAGTTCAAGTTGGAACGCAATGAATAGTCGCTTTCCCAAGCACGCCACATCTATACTACTAAAACAGGAAGGCGTATGTATGTATGTATGTCTGTCTGTCTGTCTGTGGCCCCCTCCCTCGGAAGGGCGGACGGGTCAATTTTCACGGGTAGCTTTGGGTATGCTAACGGGTCTTCGGGGGGGGGGGGGGGGCCCGGGCGCGGCGCTGTAGCCGGGCCGTAGGCACGGGTCCCGTCTAGTCAAATTAAAATTAGGAACCTGGACCAAGGAGTCAATTTGTTTTGTTGAAACAGCTCAAAACGAGTAGTACCTTTAGCAAACCTAAAAACTGATATTGTGCCGTCGGTTGCTTAGTGCTGTGTTAGTGCAGTGTGATCAGCTAACCAAAGTGACTCTTTCATCAAACGATGGAATTTAGTGGAAGGAACGAAGAAGCCGCGCAGCGCATTTTTTTCGTTTCTAAGGTTTTCGAACCTTAAAAGATGCTGTATAAATGCTAAATTAAGGAAATAAGGGCTCAAAATGTTAGGTGCAAGCTGGCACCTAACCCTGAATTTTTCGGTGCGATTCTGATTTTTTAAGTGCAAATTGCACCTAAAAGATGTCTAAAAAAACTATGGTACAGGTTGATTGCTAAGGCCTGGGTATTGGTAGCTAAAGGCGGTCTACGGGAGGTTGTCACTCAGCCCCCGAATACCGTAACCCACCGTAATTTTGATCTGCAAGGATCGTGTCGAGACCATTTTCTTTTTTATCTATGTTTTGCGTGTTAGCGCCAACACCAACCAACAATTCCAAGTTTTGGTGATCGACGCGCATGATGACAATTTCCAGCTTGCTGCCGCTAATACACGTGTCGATAAGCAGCGATCAGCAAGGTTCTCGCAACGATCTCGCTTGCGGTGGGTTACGGTATTCGGGGGCTGAGTGACAACCTCCCGTAGACTGCCTTTACACCACCGATTCTTTCTTCAAAACGATGACTGAAAAGATCAAGAACAAGGAAATGTTATTGCGCGAAGCGCAAAATTTATGAAAATTTTGGTTCAAAAAATGGTAATTTCGCTCGAATTTAGGCATACCGGGCCGGACCGCGGCCCGGCCGACCAAGTCCAAAATCGCGGCCCGGCCCTTGTACCGGGCCGGGCCGGGCCGGCCCGTTTCCGATCTCTGTTTTGGACCAAAAAAAGTTTTTTCCAAAAAATGTATTTTGCAAAAAAATACGCAAGATACTCAACGCTGTACATTTTGTTTAGAAAATGGCGTGTGCTGCTGCATGCACTGTGTGTATAAAAAGTGCCATGAGCCGATTGCCCTGCCCACACACTAGTACAACACACTAACCTAACCGCCGAAGTTGTGCGTAGTTTTCGCGTATGAGCGTAGCGTGGACGCTGCGGGGCTCCAAGTCACGTGATCTCGTCGTTGTATTACACTAAACGTAGCGAGGCAAAAAAAGTTTGGTCAACCAGCAGATTGTAAAGTCATTGTGTTGTTGTTGTCTGTCGGCAGCCCGGGCATAGGATTGTTCTGTGATGGCTGACTGATTGGCGCAATTCGTTTCACATCACAGGCAGTTTCGTCTGCTTTGCGAAACACGCGTCAGCCATTGTGTTCGACCACTTCCGTTGCGTTTGCATCAACCGGATCAACCAGTTCACAATTAGGCTCTCCGTCACTTTCTGTGTGTGCTGGTCGAATTTTCTGACTGGCGCCTATTCATTTTGCTTTTTGCGTCACGGAGAATCTGGGTTGTTTTGGGGCTGCAATCCTTGACGGTGCATAGTGAGTGTTTTAAAATTGCGAAATATCGCTCGTTCATTTCAGAAGATAACCGTCCTCGAGAGATTAACAGTCGGTTTTTAAAACTCAAAAAACGGACTGACAAAAGCAACGCAAATAATTCCGGGACAAAATGACGACATTCACGCCACGTATTCCGGCATCGGCTGTGCTGAAGTCGAAAGATGCGCCGGGCGCTGGGACCGGGTCACGTCCGTCAAAGGAGGAATATCGAAAGAACAAGGAATTGGAAGAGGAACGAAAATTGGGTCTGGTTCCCGCGATCACCGATGTGGAGACCGGACGGGACATCAACCCGCATATTCCCGAATTTATCGCTGCTGCGCCGTGGTATGCTGGCACACAAGGTATGACATTGTCTCTGTCAGTCATCGTATTCTGTTTATTATTATGTTTGTAAAATTTCAAACAAATACAACGCGAAGTTACTTTCTTCAGGCCCAACATTGAAACATCAGCGGCCGCATCCGGAGCGCGAGAAGCGCATGAACACCATCACCGATTGGTACAAACGCGGCAACACCGGTCAGGTGGCAACAAAGTTTCGCAAAGGCGCCTGCGAGAACTGCGGTGCGATGGGACACAAGAAGAAGGTATGGGGACCGCAAGATTTTCTGTCGTTTTTTTTCGAAATGGTTGTCTGTTTTCGTCAAAAAAATTTGCAATTTTTTCCTCAGGATTGTCTCGAACGACCGCGCAAACTCGGCGCCCGTTGGACGGGTGAGGATATCGCACCAGACGAACATCAGCAGGACGATCTGGCGTTGGGCTGGGATGCGAAAAGGGATCGGTGGAATGGGTATGTGCCTCAATTGTTTGCAAAGATTTTTATTGTCCGTATGCTGAAAAAGCCAATTTCGAAGTGCAGACTGTTCGTGCGCGCAGCACTAATATTCGCACGAATTCACACAATCAAAATCAGCCATCATCTGTTTTCAGCTACAATCCGGCCGAACACGCCAAGACGATTGAGGAATTCCAACTGTTGGAAGAGGCGCGCAGAATGATCAAAGCGGAGGAGCAATCCAAAGAGGAGGGCAACACCGACTCACAGGGAGAAGAAGAGAAGAAAAAGGATGAGGATTTGCAGGCGGTAAGTTGAACTTGTTTTTCAATCTTTGTGCAGTGGACTTGTCTTTTATAGTTAAACCCTCCATGAAAGATGAATAATATTTTCATCAACCAAATTTTTTGTCGCGGAAATGACGGGTCCCTTGAATTTTTTTCATGTCGCCATAAAAAGGGTGGTGGACCAGTGGTGTCGTTGAGAAATCAATATTTTCCCATACCCAGCCCAATTTTCGGAAAATTTCCCACACATACGCCCGAAAATCAAAAATTTCCCATACCCCATAGCAGGGTGGTACTACCCTACTACTGTGGTGGACTCAAGACTGTATTTTGTTCATTATTTTATGAAAAGTATAGGGTTCTTTTATAAAAAACGCATCATGTTTGTCCAGGACGAAGACAAATACGCCGAAGACGCGGACATGCCCGGTGTCAAACTGGACACGGACAGTCGGACGCGGATTACGGTCAGAAATCTGCGCATTCGGGAGGACACCGCCAAGTATTTGTACAATTTGGACCCGAACTCGGCCTATTACGATCCAAAGTCACGATCGATGCGCGAGAATCCGTTTGCTGGATTGAAGGTATGTTGCTGCTTTGCTGACGTAATCATGTTCAATGACAAGAACGAACTTGTTTTTCGAGTAGGTACTCACATGAACATTGCTTTGTTTTGCTGTCGTATTCGAATTGGCAAATTCTGCGGCTCCGATACTGGCTCATCCCAAAACCGTCAAATGAATGTCTTATTGGGTTTTACCTGTAGCACCATCAACACAAATGAAGCGGAATAAAGTGACTGACAAGTTCTTGCAAATCAAATTTCCCTTTCAGGATAAAGACATGGAAGCAATGAAATTCAGCGGCGAAAACGTGATGCGCAACACCGGTGAGGTGATGGACGTGAACAAGGCACAGTTGTTCGCGTGGGAGGCCAAACGGAGGGGCATTGACGCTCACACATTGGCCGAACCAACCAAATTGGAACAATTGAAACGCGACATGACCGAGGGCAAGACGACGATCGAGGACACGCAGAAGAAAGCGATTGTTGAGAAATACGGAGGGGAGGAACATTTGAAGGTATGGGAATGGGACGACAGCCTGTAAGGTTGCTTACTATGACTGTATAGTCCAGCAACAGCTAACGCAGAATTTATGGCAGCCACACTGCCTGATTGGTAAAGCGGAAAATCCGGTGATAAGCTTGCCCGGTTTTAGACCGGAAGTTCGCAGACATTTTTTGCTGGCACGCTTCATGATATGATTGCCTTCTTTTGTGTCGTTATGAAAAAAAATTCATGCTTTAGCCACTTCTTTTTCTCTTTCTTTCTCTCGCGGTTTTTTGCTTGCTACCGTAACCACATTCAAACCATTCCAATTTTTATGTCTGAAGCGAGCGCGCACGTTTTCCGCTTTACGGATCAGGCAGTTTGACTGCCATAAATTCTGCATTACTTGTTGTCGGACTATGGGTTATCTAGCTTGCCACGGACGTGGTGGTCAATGGAAAGGTCAGCGCATGCTACATGCTCTGCTGAAGATTGCATTCTCTTGCAACAATTGCGCATTAAAGGGGGCCTTTCGCATTTCAAACCGCCTTCAAACTTTGCACGCATTTGAATATTGTTCAGGGCGTTGTTAAACTCTCACGCACCAAGAATCCAATCTGCAGCATGCGACCAGGAGATGCACTTCAAGAGGAACATCCGGGAACAAAGTGTGCGGCGGACTAGCCCAATTTATACCTGCGCATTCAGGCAAACTGCTTGATCAAAAAGGTGTCAAGGCGAATGAATGTTTCGCATGAAACGTGCAACACCGCTAACTATGGAATTTCGCTTTTCTTTATATTTCGAATTTCAACGAATTGTTCCAGCGCGACAAGCATACCTTAAAACATTTAGCAGCCACGCATGAACAATTCGTTGCAATTCGAAATAAAAAGAAAAGCGAAATTCTATAGTGAGGCAGGGGCAGATATCGTGCGAAACATTCTGCGCCTTGACCGCCCTTGTCATCAGGCGAGTTGCCTGAATGCGCAGGTAGAAATTGGGCTGGTCCACATTTGAGTTTTTGTTCGCGGATGTTCCTCTTGAAGAGCATCTCTTGGCCGCATGCTGAACGTTAGACCTTCGGTGTGTGTGACTTTTATGACGCATTGACCGCTGTCTAAACACATGCGAAGTGTGAAGGGGGTTTGAAATGCGAAAGGCCCCCTTTAATCTTTTGAACCTTGCTCGATAAAAAAATGTTTCAGCCAGACCGCAAGTAATCGTGAGAAACTAGCAAAAAAGGTTTTACACGCACAGCTCCTTCATAAATAGTATTCGTGCATCAAACGTAGAAACACATGCTCTGTTTGAATGAAGGACATAATATTGCATTGCCCCAGTTTTTATCTGCACAGCCCCATTGATTGTCTATCTGAAGTTTGTTAGTTACCACAAGTGTATATGACCCATTGTTTTGCCAGGTTCCACCGAAAGAGCTACTGCTGGCACAAACCGAGGCCTACGTCGAGTACAATCGTAAAGGCAAGGTGTTGAAAGGGGAGGAGAAAGCAGCCGTGTTGTCACGATACCCCGAGGATGTGTACCACAACAATCACACGAGCATTTTTGGTATATAAGGCTGGAAATGTTGATTAATTTTGCAAGCTTCGTTGTTCCTTGGTCAAAATATCACAATCTTTAGGCTCGTTCTTCAAAGCTGGTCAATGGGGCTACAAATGCTGTCATTCGACGGTGAAAAATTCGTATTGCGTTGGTGAGGATGGGAAGAAAGCAGCTGCGCTCTCGGCCACTCTTCCTCCGCCGACGCAGAAAGATGCAACGGAAGAGAAATCTGACGCTGAGAAGAAAGGTATGTTGTTGAGCGATTTGTGTTGTCGTTCTTTGTGAATTTGTGAATTTTTGTCAATTGAGAGTTTAGCGCATAAGGTTGCCCAAGATTCCTGTACTGACCAGGCTAAATCTCAGGCGAAACAACAACAACGCCCACGAAGTCCACCGCCAAACGATCGAAAGAGTCTGACGCGTCATCAAGCAGTTCGAGTTCGAGCGGCAGCAGTTCTTCCTCCTCCTCCTCCGACTCCGAGGTCTCGACCGATCCAGAGGAACGTGCGGAGGAACAGCGTCAGCGGGCGCGGGCCGCGCAACGCAGAGAGACGCGACGCGCGAAACGGCAACGCCAGAAAGCGAAACGCAAGAGCAACAACAACGACAAGTTTGCTGGTACGAAACGAAAATCGAACGACAACAGCAGCAGCGGATCTAGTGATTCGGACTCAGACCAGGAGCAGCCAAAGAAAAAGAAAAAGATTGTCGATGAAGCTGCCGAATTAGAACGGGCGTTGGAGCGAGCGCGAAAGGCGGAAGCGCACGGAGAGGAAATACTGAAACTCGGGGACCGTGCTCGACCGTACAACAGTCATTATGATGTCAAGGCACCGACTGACCACGACATGGAAGCCTATCGAATGACTAAGAGTCACTTCGATGACCCGATGGCTGCGTACGTGAAGGACAAACGCAAAAACAAGTGATTTTGGGTTGGTAAATGTATAGAAATTATGTTTATCCAATTGCTGTCACGTGTATATTACTTACTCTTGTGTCTGCGTTGTTGTTGTCAGTTGTTTGAATTATGTGTGTTGTCCTTTTTGGTTTCTTTCCTATTATTGCTTGTGCACGCACACGCAGTGATCCAAGATCAAGGCACCTTTGCTATTACTCTTGGTGGCACCTTCATTGCACATTGTGAATTATGTGGCAAGGAAAATTATTAATTATTATTAATTATCCACGTGTACATAAAAAAGTAAAACGTCCAAAATTATTCGAGGAGACCTGAAGATTCACACAGCCTTCAAATGCAAAGGAATAACAGAAAAAGACTAAGCGTGAGAGATTCACCAAAATGTTTGTCATTGAGTCTTCAACTTTCTGGATGACACAAGCCGTCTGCGCTGTTCGCACCTCTCGATGTTGTATGTTCGATCACGCATTCGTTCCGTGAACATTGTGTAGCCGATGTAGATGCCTGACAGACATTTAAAAATATGAAAATAGAAGCAAGGGTTCCTTGTTTTCTAGCAGGCAAAAAACGCTTTTTTCACGAAGAAATTGAATAAAAGCCGTTTTTGTCTGAGGTCCGAATACTTTTCCACTTATTTTTCAAGGTGGTTTTTATCAGTTTTTTATTTTACTTTTCCCAAAAATTTGGAACACAAAACCGATGAGTTTTTTTGTTCGGATCAAATTTTGGTCCCATGTTCGGGCCAAAATTTTCTGTGAAACCCTACTTTTGTGTCGTGTGCTCATATTTTGTGCCCAAACGCTTCCCGCTTTTTACCGAACACCCTAAGTACTGGAACAGTATTTGAAAAAAAACCGTTTTTTTGAAAAAAAAACCGTTTTTTTGAAAAAAAACCGTTTTTTTGAAAAAAAGTTTTTTTTCAACGAAATATAAAGAACGGTACTTTACGCGCTGGTATAGTTCTGTGATCAGTTTCATGGCTTCGAAAAGGTGCGAAGGTCTTCTAGGACTGCCTTTCTGGCAGTGGTGTCGTAAGAGCGACGTTCCTGCCCTGGGTATTTGTATTGGTATCCTAAATTTTTTTTGGCTGTGGGACATCCCGTATCCGGACTTTTGGCCAAGCGTATCTAACACCTAAAAGGCACTAAAATTAGCAAAAAACCGACCATTTTAGCCCTAAATTTGCAAGCAATGGATTGTAAACCAAGCACCACGCAAAAAATGTAATTTTTTCGCTATCTCAGAAGTGATTCTCTTCAAACTGAATTGCAAATTGAAGCATCCTGACTTTTTGATTTCTCAACGACACCACTGCTTTCTGGACTACTTCAGCACTGACGATGGTTTGGTGCACCGCGGATTGGAAACATAAGTTGACCTAAACATTCAAATTTCCGCGTGACACCAGCAGATTTCAGTTAGAAAGTTCGAGGTAATGGATCAGCAACGAGAAACAATGGCGTAACTTACCAACAATACCGACGCACAATGCCAACCAGACATGGTATAATGACAGCGTATTTGAGATTAGGGAATGGTAGCAATTTGGCGTGCTCTTTGTCCACAAATGGCTGAAATGAACAGCTGGGAAACTTACGCATGTTGAAAGGAATATTTGAGCACATTTTTAACTTGGAAATGATTCGGTTAATGCATAACATGGAACAAGAAGATTCAAAACGTAATATGTGAGCGCCAGCGCCCCACGCCCGTGATCACGACAAAAAAACACGTTCAACAGAAACTAGTAATTGGCGAAGATCCAACTCACCAGAACTATTGGTCGCACAATGACTTTATAAGAATTTGTCAAATTTTTTTCCTGAATCGCGAAGCAGGCTAGTGACGGGGCAATGACGTTGCGTTGCGCGATCACACACAAAACACGTAGTAAAGAGAATGTTTCAGACCTGCGGCAACGTGGTTGATCTGCTAGATTATTTTCAGCTGAAAATGTTTTGTGAGAATTACAAATAGCACAGTAGTTAAGAGTGACTGAACGTGAAAATCAGGATTGATTTTGATGAATTCCTATATGGTCATTGTGCGACCAATATCAACCACAGCGTGTAATACACGGCACACAAAACGAACCCGCAGACTGCGTACCCGATCCAACGATGACGACTGTTGCTACGACGCGGCGGCTGTTGCGATCGATTGCGGTCTCGATCCCGATCATCGTTGATGTCGCCGTCGTCGTAGCCTCTTTGATGCTGATCGTCTCGATGTTCGTTGGCCCACGCGTGTTTGGCCCATTTCGGCGGCATGCCACGCTCGAAGTTGCGTTCGTCCACGCTCACTGACAGATACCTGCTGCCGGCCGTTGACGGCGGGTGATTGGTGCGTTGCTGTAATGATGTTTCAATAACATGATGTGCTCTGGAATTGATCGTCAAGCACACAACCCGACTCTTAGTTGTCATTCGAGCTTTGATACCACGTGCTCTACCGTAGCAAGCAACCGAAACTCGATTCATTTGGTGGATCACCACTGGATGGAACTCATCGTTTTGGCTGGTGCTCATCTCAAGAACCCCGTCAGTCACCAACCCAATTTGTGGCCAAGAATTGTGGCGATTCCTTGGTGACGTATCCGGTATCGTCGACCACCCTGACGACAATTGCCGGTGTCAGCGATGTGGATCGGACGATGCCACGTTCTCGGTATCCACCATCGGGCGTCACTCGACCATGATTGTCGCGGGTGTCTGCAAACGGGGGGAAGTGCAAAGTACCGATTGAATCTGCAGCACATATTGCCATTATGGCCATGGTGCGCACAATCACACGTAAAGTGTAAGCCCTCTTGATCGCATGTCCGGGACCGTACCAGGGCATGTACAGTACGTGTCATGGAGAAAAGAGCGGGGGATAGGGTGGAAGCAAAACAGCGGTTTGTCGGGAGCAGCGGCCACATGATAGCCGGTCTGTTTGGGGCTGTATAATTCCCAAGCCTAAGCGTAATATTCTGTGTGGCGCAGAAATTTAGCAAGTCCTCCGCTACTCTGTCCGAACACCTTGCATATATACAGCATACATCATCCACTCACTCACCAACATCCTTCGACTTTCTCGGTTTATTCTTGCTCGGTTTGCTGCCCATCATTACCAATTACGATTGCAGTTTGGTTGCTGAATACGTAGAAGACACGAGAGTGATTCATTAAGAATTCTGGCAAAAAGTACAGTTTTGTGGTTTACAAACACCAGCATCAACCCAACACGCAAACATTGTGGGCTTGCGTAGGCTGCGATTAGATAAATGCGGAATGGCAAATTTCTGCATTCCGCGTTTATCTGCTCACCTTTGCGAAATTTTGAATTTCTGCAAGTAAATTCATGCTTTTGGCCAAACATCTCAGTTGCTGTTTGCGTTAACACGCAACATTTGAGGTCAGCGCAGCACGCTGGAAGTTGTCATCGTCACCCAAGCGCGCGCCATTCTGCAAAGGTGAGCAGATAAACGCGGAATGCGGAATGCTGAAATGTACCATTCCGCATTTATCTGCTCACCAATTTAAGCATTCCGCGTTTATCTAATCGCAGCCTTACTGTGCTATCTGCCACCAGGCTGTGTTGGTGCCAGGGTTGGATTAAAAACAAAGTTAAAATTTTTTTGTAAAAAAATTAAAAAAAGTTGGCCACTTTTTTATTGTAAAATTTTAAAAAGTAAGTCCACTTTTTTATTATTTTTTCCCTTTTTTTCGTTATTTTCTCACTTTTTAGGGTAAAAAGGCTTGTTTTCATGCTTGCATTATTGCTCATCATTCTCAAAAATCGCCTGCGGCGCTTATACTTCAGTTTAACATGGTGTTGTAGTGGACTCATACAGTTCCCAGACATCCGAACAATCGCTGCATATATAATATAGGACACCATATACCGTATACTGTACAGTTACTGAGCGTGTCGTAAGCTATCGCCAGACCCCACGTTGCTCGCCTATTTGCAGTTGTGTGGATTTGTCATTTGATGCTTTTGTCACACAACATGAGTGTGGTGCAAGTCTTTATCTCTCTTCAAATTTATCCCCAAATTCACGGACAGAAGGTTGGTCTTCTCTTTGTCATATATACCCACAGTGGTTCTCAAAGTCATGACCAAAGGGGCTAGGCTAGATCGCAGGTGATCGACGTAAACATGCAAGTCAGTGGAAAAGTTCTCTTTAGTGTCCCTCAAAACATACCTCTAAGTAACATGATTTCAGAAATTTCATTTTTCTAGAAACCAATTTTTTTGGGTCCGGAATAAAAAAGTGATGTAAAAAAAGTTCGATAATAAAAATTTTTTTAATCCTACCCTGGTTGGTGCATGCATGCATGCGGCACACTGGGTACGTGGGTAAGTACGCGTGCATGGTTACAACAGAAACAAGCGGGTCGGGACAAACAAGACCAAAGGTTTTTGGATCCCAACTGGGTACATAGTAGCACAAATACACACACATGGTAGTTATGACTGGATTTGTGGTGCAGACAAGTTTGATACGCAGGTATCGATGGAACAGGACTAGCTACTGTGGGATAAGCTGTGGGGAGCTAACTGCACACAGATAAAAAACCTTTTTGTTATTCTTCGGTGTTACTTTAGCTACAAACCCATGGGTAACGAAACATCATAATACAGACTTCGATCGAAAGCGCTCGATGATCAGTTCTCGAACGCGGTGCGCACATTCGTCAAAGTTGCGCCGTTCACTGCCGATAATGTTTCAATGACGCGCACGGAATGGAAAGTGTACGCGCTTGGAGTTGCAGCCTTGTGCGTTTATCAATTTTCATCGTTATATCTTGTTCCTAATATGTATTCTCACATAAAACAGATCAAACACCAATTTTCAGTCTGACAATGTGCCTCGAAACTGATCCTGGTCCGGGTCCGGAATTCGTGCCCAAACTGGTCAGCGACTTGGAATCTCTGGAGATTCCAGTCAAGAAGCAAGATTGTGATTTTTTTTTTTTTTCTTTTTGGGAATTTAAAAAATATCAGAACTGTTGCGGAGTTCGTCTCGACGCTGTTTGTTGATTTAGACTCCGATCCTGTCGCCAGTGCTTAAAATTTGTGTTGTTATTTGTTTTAACTGAAATATTGTACATTATTCATCAGCAATGGGTATAAATCCTTTTGCGAGTAAATAGATTTGGTTTTGTTTGCAGCTTCATCGACAACCTTTTTCTTTGGCTGCTCCTAGTCTGAGTCCGAATCACTAGATCCGCTGCTGCTGTTGTCGTTCGATTTTCGTTTCGTACCAGCAAACTTGTCGTTGTTGTTGCTCTTGCGTTTCGCTTTCTGGCGTTGCCGTTTCGCGCGTCGCGTCTCTCTGCGTTGCGCGGCCCGCGCCCGTTGACGCTGTTCCTCCGCACGTTCCTCTGGATCGGTCGAGACCTCGGAATCGGAGGAGGAGGAAGAACTGCATCTGCCACTCGAACTCGAACTGTTTGACGACGCGTCAGACTCTTTCGATCGTTTGGCGGTGGACTTCGTGGGCGTTGTTGTTGTTTCGCCTGGGATTTGGCCTGGCCAGTACAGGAATCTTGGGCAATCTTATGTGCTTACTGTAAACTGACAAAAAAGCACAAAGAACAACAATGCAAATCGCTCAACAACATACCTTTCTTCTCAGCGTCAGATTTCTCTTCAGTTGCATCTTTCTGCGTCGGTGGAGGAAGAGTGGCCGAGAGCGCAGCTGCTTTCTTCCCATCCTCACCAACGCAATACGAATTTCTCACCGTCGAATGGCAGCATTTGTAGCCCCATTGACCAGCCTTGAAGAACGAGCCTAAAGGATGTGATATTTTAACCAAGGAACAACGGAGCTTGCAAAATCAATCAACATTTCCAGCCTTATACACCGCGCGGGCCGCGCAACGCAGAGAGACGCGACGCGCGAAACGGCAACGCCAGAAAGCGAAACGCAAGAGCAACAACAACGACAAGTTTGCTGGTACGAAACGAAAATCGAACGACAATGGCAGCAGCGAATCTGGCGATTCGGACTCAGACCAGGAGCAGCCAAAAAAAAAGAAAAAGATTGTCGATGAAGCTGCAGAATTAGAACGGGCGTTGGAGCGAGCGCGAAAGGCGGAAGCGCACGGCGAGGAAATACTGAAACTCGGGGACCGTGCTCGACCGTACAACAGTCATTATGATGTCAAGGCACCGACTGACCACGACATGGAAGCCTATCGAATGACAAAGAGTCACTTCGATGACCCGATGGCTGCGTACGTGCAGGACAAACGCAAAAACAAGTGATTTTGGGTTGGTAAATGTATAGAAATTATAATTATCCAATTTTGATTCTTGTTGTCATGTGTACAGTATGCTACTCTTGTATCTGCGTCGTTGTTGTCAGTTGTTTGAATTATGTGTGCTGTCCTTTTTGGTTTCTTTCCAATTAGTGTTTGTGCACGCACGCACGCAGTGATCTAAAATCAAGGCACCTTCACTATTGCTCTTGGTGGCACTTTCATTGCACATGTGAGTTATTTGGCAAGAAAAATAATTACCCACGTGTACATAAAAAAAGTAAAACACCCAAAAGAGAAGAAATGGTTATGCATTATTCGAGGAGACCTGAAGATTCACACAGCCTTCACATGCAAAGGAATAAAAGAAAAAGACCAAGCGTGAGAGATTCACCAAAATGTTTGTCACTGAGTCTTCAACTTTCTGGATGACACAAGCCGTCTGCGCTGTTCGTACCTCTCGATGTTGTATATTCGATCACGCATTCGTTCCGTGAACATTGTATAGCCGATGTAGATGCCTGACAGACAGTGAAAACATTTTCTGCGTTCCAGAAGCCAGGGTTCTGTGATCAGTTTTAAGTTTTGTATGACAGCCTTTTTGGCAGTTGTGTCGAAAGAGCGACGTTCCTGCCCCTCGGTGATTGTAAAGGTATCCTGAATTTTTTGGCTGGGACATCTTGTGTCCTGCCTGACTTTTTGGCCAAGCGTATCTGACACCTAAGTGGTGCTAAAATTAGCAAAAACCGACCTTGCGCCCTAAATTTGCAAGCAATGGTCTGTAAGTCGAGCACCACCCCAAAAATGTCATTTTTTCACTATCTCAAAAGTAATTTTCTTCAAACTACATTGCAAATTGGAGTGCTTCAGTCTCGAGGCACTTCATAGGGTCTCCTGCTTTTTTGGGGATCGTGCCGCCACCCCCAGGCGGATATCTGTTATCCTGAATTGTCGGCCAGGATCAGAGGCATCCTGACTTTGATTTCTAAACGACACCGCTGCTTTCTGGACTTCAGCACTGACGATGGTTTGGTGCACCGCGGATTGGAAACACAAGTTAACCGAAACATCACAAATTTCCGCGTGACACCAGCAGATGTCAGTTAGAAAGTTCGACAGCAAACTTACCAACAATACCGACACACAATATGCCAACCAGACATGGTATAATGACGGCGTATTTGCGATTAGGGAATGGTAGCAATTTGGCGTGCTCTTTGTCCACAAATGGCTGAAATGATCAGTTACTTACGGGAAACTTACGAATGTTGAAAGGGATATTTTAGGACAGTTTTAAAGCGAAAATGATTCGGTTAAAGCATAACATGAAATAGGACGACTCAAAACGCAATATGCGAGACCGTGATTTCTACACAAAAAACCTTCCACAGGAAATAATAATTGGCGAAAATCCAACTCACCAGAACTATCAACCACAGCGTGTAATATACGGCGGACAAAACCACGAACCCGCAGACTGCGTATCCGATCCAACGCTGAGACTTTCGGAACACGCTTTCTTGCTGTGGTGCCTGAAACATTATAAAGTAGAAAAAGAACAAATACAAACTGAACAAACGATCGAATGCGTTGAAAGTGAAATCGAACCTGTTCATTCCTGGTGCGTCTGACCGGTTTCAGCGCACCCCAAAGCAGTGCAAGGAATGCAACAATCACAGAGAACATGTTGCGAGTTTGCAGGACCTTTTGGCAAACGGCACACTTTGGTTATTCTGAAACTTCAGCTGAACCACATGTTGGAAACTTGCTTCCATGTTTACAGATAAGGAAATTAATCCCACGTTCGGGCAACCAACGTCTGAGCGCACAAGCAAAACCAAACCCGCAAAACCAAACTCGCATGAGCATTTATACCCGTTGCTGATGAATAATGGCATACAACATTTCAGTGAAAACAAATAACAACACAAATTTTAAGCACTGACGACAGGATCGGAGTCTAAATCAACAAACAGCTTCGAGACGAACTCCGCAACAGTTCTGATATCACAATCTTGCTTCTTGACTGGAATCTCCAGAGATTCCAAGTCGCTGACCAGTTTGGGCACGAATTCCGGACCCGGACCAGGATCAGTTTCGAGGCACATTGTCAGACTGAAAATTGGTGTTTGATTGATCTGTTTCATGTGAGAATACATATTAGGAACAAGATATATTGATGAAAATTGATAAACGCACAAGGCTGCAACTCCAAGCGCGTACACTTTCCATTCCGTGGGCGTCATTGAAACATTATCGGCAGTGAACGGCGCAACTTTGACGAATGTGCGCACCGCGTTCGAGAACTGATCATCGAGCGCTTTCGATCGAAGTCTGTATTATGATGTGTCATTACCCATGGGCTTGTGGCCAAAGTAACACCGAAGAATAACAAAAAAGTTTTTTATCTGTATACAGTTGATCAGGATCTGTATCTGTATACCACCGCAGCTGATCCCACAGCAGCTATCTCTGTCCCATCAATACCTGTCTATCAAACTTGTCTGCACCCCAAATCCAGTCACAACTAGCATGTGTGTGTGTATTTGTGCTACTATGGTTACAGGCGTACCCAGTTATGGATCCAAAAACTGTTAGTCTTGTTTGTCCCGACCCGATTGTTTCTGTTGTAACCATGTGCCCGTATTTACCCACGTACCCAGTGTGACGCATGCATGCATGCACTAACACAGCCTGGTGGCAGATAGTACACAGTACTCAAGCCCACAATGTTTGCGTGTTGGCGATCTGGTTTTCGCCATCCCGTGGGATGGCGTTGCGCATGCATGCATGCACTAACACAGCCTGGTGGCAGATAGTACACAGTACTCAAGCCCACAATGTTTGCGTGTTGGGCTGATGCTGGTGTTTGTAAACCACAAAGCTGGACTTTTTGCCAGAATACTTAATGAATCACTCTCGTGTCTTCTACGGTATTCAGCAACCAAACTGTAATCGTCATTGGTAATGATGGGCAGCAAACCGAGCAAGAATAAACCGAGAAAGTCGAAGGATGTTGGTGAGTGAGTGGATGAAGTATGCTGTATATATGCAAGGTGTTCGGACAGAGTAGCGGAGGACTTGCTAAATTTCTGCGCCACACAGAATATTACGCTTAGGCTTGGGAATTATACAGCCCCAAACAGACCGGCTATCAGGTGGCCGCTGCTCCCGACAAACCGCTGTTTTGCTTCCACCCTATCCCCCGCTTTTTTCTTCATGACACGTACTGTACATGCTCTAGTTCGGTCCCGTACAAGCGATCAAGAGGGCTTACACTTTACGTGTGATTGTGCGCACCATGGCCATAATGACAATATGTGCTGGAGAGTCAATCGGTATAGTCCATCCATCAGCTCATGACACTTCTTGTCAGCTGAAAAGGTTGACATGATCCAGTGCTGTTTGGGTTCCGGTCGGCTTACGAAAAAGAAAAGAAAGAGAAATCGGTTTTTATTTTATTTTTGTTCGCCGTTTTCTCTGAAATTGCCTTGCGGAGGAACAATTTTTCACAACGGAACCTGAACCTCTAACACAAAAGTGCCATGAGCTGATGGACGGCCTATACTTTGCACTTCCCCGTTTGCAGACACCCGCGACAATCATGGTCGAGTGACGCCCGATGGTGGATACCGAGAACGTGGCATCGTCCGATCCACATCGCTGACACCGGCAATTGTCGTCAGGGTGGTGGACGATACCGGACACGTAACCAAGGAATCGCCACAATTCTTGGCATCAAATTGGGTTGGTGACTGACGGGTGTTTTTAAGATGAGCACCAGCCAGAACGATAAGTTCCAGTGGTGATCCACCAGATGAATCGATTTTCGGTTGCCCCGGTAGGCCATATGGCATCAAAAGCTCGAACGACGACAACGAAAATCAATTCCAGAGCACATCATGTTATGAAACATCATTACAGCAACGCACCAATCACCCGCCGTCAACGGCCGGCAGCACGAATCTGTCAGCGAGCGTGGACGAACGCAACTTCGAGCGTGGCATGCCGCCGAAATGGGCCAAACACGCGTGGGCCAACGAACACCGGGATGACGACGATCAGCATCACAGAGGCGGCAATCATCGGGATCGAGACCGCAATCGATCGCAACAGCCGCCGCGTCGTAGCAACAGTCGCGACAAGCGGCGCGGATCGTCGAGAGATCGAGATCGAAGGGACCGGGATCGAGATCGCGATCGAAATGGTCGCCACCATCGGAGGCATTCGGACGACCGCGGTCGACGCATCCATCACGATGACGGACATGGCAGCAATCGGAGACGGCGGTAATCGTCAAATCATGCCACTTCGGAATTTCATACTTCTATCGTTCTATGTGCGCCCATATTCTCCGTATACGTGGCCTTTTGTTTCAACTTGGAGATTAGTACTTCAACTTCATACGGATCATCAACGCTCATCATATCGTTTTTGGTCTTCCTTGTATCTCAATCACAGTTTCATGTAGCATGTCGAATAAAATGTGAAATTCAGAGCCGGACTATGAGACTCAGTGTTAGGGTCCTTCATTGATTTCCAATGCGCACACAAAGAAACACGCAGGTACCAAAGCGGTCAGCTAGGCGTGAAATTCGTAACAGCATTATGGCCAAACAAAAGACAACTGGTTGCCAACACAAATGACAGAAACATGCTACTATTGTCTTTCAGCGTTTTCCTCTCATTTTCGTAGACAGCCCAGTATTATAGTCCGTTCATGAATACTGTGTTGTAGGTAACGAATGCACGACTAGATGAAATTTGAGTGACCTACTCAAATTATGGGCAACTCGGAGAGCAGTGGCGATGAACGGCACCGCGACCGTCGTAATACGGCACCGGCGCGTGGCAGCGCTCGACCGCGACCGAAGAGTGTTTCATTCTCGACACGCAATCAAGTCAAATCACCCTCGCCGCCGCCATCGCGATATGTGCGCCGTTCGCCACCGCGCCGACAGACTCAAGGCACACCGCGGTCGGCATTGTCACCCCGAGGTCGACCGCAGTCGTCGCGCTCACCGCAGCCGCGACGTCGGTCCGCATCGCCACCGCGGTCGAGCTATTCACCACGAGGTCGACGTCGAAACTCGATGTCGCCGCCGCGATACAGAAATGGGGGGCCGCAGCGGAATGGGAGTGGATATCTGAGGAAGGAACCCACAACGATCAGATATGTCGAAGAGAAACCACCGCGACGCAACTTGAACACATACGATGAGTATGACGGTAAAGTGCTTGTCGTTAGGAGACCATGTATCTGGAATTGTTCGAGATAGAGAAATGCCCAATTCAGAGCACGGCCATCGAATCAAACCGCGTGAGCCCCGCGGCGATCGTCCGCCGACCAGTCGCCGACCGCAGGTCGAGCCACCACGCGAGGAGGTGGTGTACGTGCGACAACAGGGCACGCCACACGAGGACGACGAGAAAGCACGCGAAGCGCGCCGATTGGCGGCCGAACGCGTCAAACAGTACAAGGACACACAACGACCGCAAACGACGTTGGAACGACAGGAGACCGTGCCGTCGCTGAGAGTGACCACGGCCGCCGACAGTGAGTTCAGATTGGATCACCATATCGAAGGGGTCGAAACGACTTCATGTATCCAGATAATGAAAACTTATAACTGTTCCAGCACCCCGCAAGCCGATCAACTACGAAATGCAGAAACTGGCGCCGAAGACGCACAAGAAGAACGTCGAGATGGACTATCTGATGCCGAACTACGTACCGTCGGATCAGGAGGACTCGGACAGCGACGACGACGGTCATCAACCGGCACCGCAACAACAGCAACAACGCAGCGCACCGCCGGCATCGAGCCAGTCGGACGCGCCGCGACCGGTCGATTCGGCGCCGCCGGCGCTCGACTACGACGAAACGTCGTTCTCGGTGCCACAAACGGCGCCGTCCACCACACGACCGGTGTCGTCGCGCGGTCGCGACCACCCGCCGTCCGATTATGCGCCCGTGTTGGATGACAGTGGATACGGCGATGACGACGACCACAACAACACCGGCTACAACAACAACAACAACAACAATCGGCCGACGACCGGCGCCACGAACCGAGAGGCGCCGCAGGCCGGTCGCTGGGTGCGGGCGAAGCCGCGCGACTTTGACAAACCGCGACACCCGAACGAACATCCGCCGTTGGAGTGGGAACGCAATCGCGATCGCGAGAAGGTCGTTGAGGGCAAGCGAGTGGTGTCGAACACACGGAAACCACCGCCGAAACAGTGGAAACACACCGCCGATCCGATCAGCAAGAAACCGCAGTGGCATTCGGACTTTCTCACTGATGACTATTATTGAACTTTAGCTGTTTGACAGGAAGCCTGTATGGTTCAGGTGTTCGTGTTGAGCGGCTTTCTGTATATATCATAGCTTGTCAAACACCGTTTTCAGTTGCGTTTCTGATATGTACAGGGTAGTCCAAAAATAGTAACTCATTAGGATGATGCACAGGAAATATGCATGCAAATCGGTTTCAGGCCTGCAACAACTTCTACAATACCAGAGGTTGTCAGACACGGGAATCCGAATACATATCGGCTCTATTTGTTGGTCCGGTCATTTTATGTCGAATACAGTAAATGGGACCAGGTCCATTTCGAATCCAGACTCGACTAGCCCTACTTTCTGGACTCAGGACACCGGAAACGCCGATATTTGGATTCCCCGAAAACCGCCTTGAACACATCATTTGTCCCAACTGAGGTCCGTATGAAGTACATGCACTTCCTGTGCACCATCCTTTAGTTGTGCAAGTATTGCTAAACCACGTATAGCGATTTGATCAGGTAACTGTTGTTGTCAATCTTTCAAAGTCATTGTACTGCCGTACAAGGCAGTGTCCACCACTTATCGTCTCTAAGTCAAGCATTTTTCTCACTGCGATAAATTAGTAAGGTTAACTTTTAAAACGTGCTGAAGATCTTGGTTTGTTGAACAAACTCACAATTTTTTCAATCTCTCAAACACCAATTGGCGTCGATGTTTGTCCTGTTCGGTTGAGTCCACTTTTGGCACACGGACCACACTGCTGCTGCTGCCTGCTGATGTTTCGTCATCGGGTGGCTGAAAGAAAATTGCAACTCGAAACTAGCTCGAGAACAGAATTGTGACGATTGTGAATCAAAACCATGGAAAGGGAGCCAAAGAAGCTAAAAATCCAACACATTGAAAATCGTCACCCCACGCGCAAACAACCGTCATCGAGGAAAATGAATGGTCACGAGCCAATATCCAACCTCTGGATCGGGGTAATCGACCGTTTGATCAGAAGCCGCGTAAAACGCCATCAGTTTTTGCACATCAAAATCTTTGTCATTCAACTGGCCCGACACGGCCAACTTGACTCGTTTGGTCAACACTTCGCAAAGAATTCCTGAAGAAAGTCGACAAAAAAATCAGACCGGGGAATGATGAAACTCACGCACCCAGTCTTGTCTGACTGATGTTTCAGTATAGCGATCAATAGAGCTATTTAACAAGCGGTTTCTTGCCTTGCACACGATCCCAACTTTTTGACGAGTGCTGCTCTGAGTCGGGTCCAGGGTCGAGTTCAGTCTTCGACAACGGTTTCGCATCGATGATCAGAGGCGGTCTCCTGCCAGTCGACGATGACGATTTCAGTTTGGCGCGTATTGCGTCCAAATTTTGGGTTCCCCGATTTGCTTTTTGATCGACAGGTGAGTTTCTCGTATTCGCTGACGTTGACCTTGGTGGCGATTTTACATTGGCGCTGCTTTCGGCGTTGATTTGGAGATCTTTGACGGCGGAGAGAACCTGTTGCTCGGAGAATACAATCTCGCGACCAGGTGGCAGGTGGCGACTGAAAGAAGTGACTTTTTGTCACGTTCTGCTGTATTATGGTTCGAGCTGTCTCTGATGGTTCTCGCAGCGTACAACTTTGTTTCGATTATGAAAACTCCTCGAGACATTAGAAAAGCATCGCAAAATTGTCCGACGTAAATGTGAGTCGCAGAACATTTTCAGTCTGTTGCAAGCCACATCAAGTTGCCGGTTTTGTTGCCTTCTGTTATGATGTTTAGATTTGGTTCGACGAACTGAAATCATCTAAAATACCGAACATTTGCCGTTTTTTTTCACTACGTTTACAGACAGAATCATAATTCTGCTCGTTAACGTAGTTCAGCTGATTACGCAACAGCAACACGCGCACACAAAACCACAGCAGGTTCACCTGTCAGTCACGTCCAGACATTTTATCTCAAGTGACGTGGAGCGTTCACCGGCTATCCACAACGGCTCAGGCGGCAGTTGGTTCTGGAACAAAAGAATAAAGTGAACCAAGCTAATGATCACCAGACAACCACAGAGCTGGCAGTTGAGCTCAGTCAGACAAAGTACCACATCGTCTGAACAGGGTGTAACTGTTCGTTAAGTATCGATGATAGCAGTATTAACTACGTATCTCTAATGTAGCGGTTGCACCGGAATTGTAGAAATTTATGTACTGGGGGTCCACTAGCATCTTCAGCAGCATTCAGCCCACTGACCTTGATATGCTCGAATCTTTTGTAGCACAAATCGGAGCAGAATCGATTCCTCTCGGTCACATCAAACAGCCTTCGATTGCTGATCTTGTATTGTTGTTGTCGGCTGTGTTTGTCCAGCTGCATCGCACACAGCGGATAGCCGCACAGACCTGCCAGTTGACGTTCTTCGGCAATGTCACCAAATGTGCTGCTGTCAAGTGGTTGCAGCTGGAAATATTATTGAACAGAACCAGATTGTGATTGCACATTACGACCGAACGTCGGCACAAGGGTACAAACGCCGAACCTGCCCGAGGTCAACCTGCGTGTGCCACCGTGCACACCAAATTCGGCGAACAATCTCCAACGTCCGGACGTCCACGTCCGTCGTACAGACTGGAGATGCCGACCGCGCAAGTCATCGGGTTTTCGGAATCGGGAACGACTAAGTCGACGTCTCGTTCCCGCGTTGAGCACCCAGTCGACACCCTACTCGACCTTGGCCACAACACCTATGCCAACTACTACAGCAGGCTCCTGTCAATATCCAACGACAGCCACCTCAACCCCGGACCACCATCGAAGTACCCTTGCGCAGTGTGCAACAGCGCAGTTCGCAACAACACCGCCTCAGTCCTGTGCAACACCTGCTTCAAATGGGTACATGCTTCCCGGGCCCGTAACTGTGCCAAACTGACTGACCAAACGTCGGCACAATGATGATGTGTGTGTGAAAATCGTGTAACTGCTACCAAATTTGCGGTGCCAATGTACTGAAGGTGCCTTGCTGCGTGGTCAGTCCGTGAAAACAAGAGGGTAACTAATAGGTCCTGACACATGTAGTTTGGATGCCATTGTGAAGCTTCAGCTTGCATATTCAACCAAGCATCGAACCAACCAATCTGTGCATTTCCTCCCAGGTCATCACATCGTAGTCCATAATCTCCATCATCGTCGATGACACCAACTTTCGCAAACGAACGATCTCTAATTCTGTGCGTTCGTCAGATGGTTTCGCATCGGAAGATGCTTCCTCCATTTTCTGACAAGATTAACGATTGACCGCAACTTATGGAATCACGCACGTGGTCACACTTCATTTCTTGCGATGTACAATGCACCATGGTGCACTACGGTGAAAACCGTAGTCTTTCCCGGATCCCATTCAGTTGCACAGCGATTTATCGAGAGAATTTATTCGGGAGTGAGCAAGCCAAAATAATGATGGTGACAAGAGCACGTGGGTCCACAATTGATTTAAAGTCAAACTGACACTTATGACATTTTTAAATTTTGTTTATGATTATTAGGTTACACAACATAGCGGTGAGATTCCACAATGAAACGGTTATTATTATTGAAAAGCAAATTCATTTGGCTAAGTATTGTGCATCGAAAATATAGAGGTATTGAAACAAAGGTGAGAAAGGGTAGAAAACAAATTGTACAATTTCTCAAAGCCAAGATTATACCATGCATCATCAAATGATTATTATGTAACGGAAATTGTGAGATTAACAGAAAACAAATCATAGAACTGAAACCGTGAAGGCATAGGGATTCGCATTTGGACCCGGAAATATAACACCAAAAGAGTGACATCGTAAATATGCAATAATGACGAATAACAACAACATCTGACCCATCAAACAACTAGATAACAACACGCCACATTGCAAACACAGCACACAACCGCAGCATAAGAAATCACGACGAGAACAGACAGAAAATCAAGAACCCTAAAAATCAGTAATGCAGATGAAATTAAAGTATTGCACCAACGGAGTGAACAAGATGAATAATGATTAGAGTAGTTTATCATACATGCGCACTCGATGGCACATGATAATCATCGAATTCAACTGTTTTTCGCCGCGCGCGCCGCCATATCTTTCAGCAATTTGGCGTTTTCCTCTCCGGTCTCGCCAACCAATTGTGTGAACAGTGATTCCTTATTTTTCAACAATTCGTGCGGCGCGGCATACTCGAGCAGACAGCCGTCGCTCAGAACCTAAACGTGCAGCAGCAGTTATGATAATAAAGGAGGCACCTAACTTGTGAATCATATTCACACGTTTTATTACAGTGACACACACCGTAAGCAACTGCGTCAAATTATATTTGAATACACGCACCACCCAGTGATTGCTGGGTCGCCAGCTGGTTGTTCTATTTATCAGAGCAAGATCAAGCTTTGAAGATAAGACGCGACAAACATCCACCCAAAAACACCGACCATGACTTTATCCGAGTCCATAATCGTGTTCAACCGATGAGCAATCGTCAGCACCGTGCAATCGCGGAATCGCTGCCGAAGGGTGTCTTGGATCAGGGAATCCGTCCTGCAAGGATAATGCAATTTGAAACCGGTTTCGGAAATTTCGTCAAATACGATGGAAAGCGCGACTAAAAATGAAACATCACAGCAGCAATAGCAGCCAAGTGTCACACACACACACACAAAACTCACTGTCTGTCGACATTCGCAGTCGCCTCATCCATGACCAGTATCCGATTGTGTCGCAACAGAGCACGCGCCAAACACACCAGCTGACGTTGACCAACCGACAGATTTGCACCGCCCTCCTGTCAAATGTAGCGACATTGCTTTTGGTTTGGTTTGACGTTTTCTGGGTAACTGCAATGAGAATGATAATGAAAATACAAGTGGATCGAGCCCAACCTGCATGTGCGTTTCGAGCGATTCAGGTAGCGCTGACACCATCGGTTTGAGTTGCACCTAAAAGGAGTGTACAGCAGTGTTTTATTTAGTTTTTTTATAAATGTTAGCAATTTTTATAATAATAGAGTAGTCTGAAGCTGCATATATAGTTTCGGACCCTCTCAGGAGACTATATATGTCACAATGTATCCGGGTCCTCATCAGTCATGAGATGCATTGCATAAAACATGACAAAAACGGTTGAGAATCCGATAATATGCATATGCAATCAATAAAAAATTAACCAGACCTCTTCGAGCGCTTGCCACAATTGATCTTCAGTGAACTCGTCAAACGGGTCCAGATTCTTTCGCAGCGTTCCGATGAATAAAACGGGATCCTTTAAAATGGTATCGCATGTACAGTAGTAGCACGGGCGCGCTACCTCACGAAGTGGGTACAGAAAATTCCGTAAAAATAACGATGACAAACCTGCGGAATAATGGACACCGCACGTCTGAGTTGTTGCAATGGCACACTGTTGTGTTCAATACCGTCAATGAGAATCGTGCCCGTTGGTTCTGACAATCGAAACAGCGCACGAAGCAGTGAACTCTTGCCAGCACCCGTACGACCGACAATGCCGATCTGGAAATAAAGTTTAGCAGCACAAGATCATTTCTCAAAAAATGATTCTATTCAACTGGCTGTTGTGGTGCATCCGTACTCTGAAAGCCCTGCTGGAAATAATTCATTGGTTCCATCTGCAGTCTATTCGACTCGCATAAGGTACGACTTAAGTCTGTAACGGTCGTTATCATCAGCATCGACGGACTTACGCACATGTCAACACATACCTTTGCTCCGGCTGGTACTTCGCAAGTAATATTGTTGAGTACCATCGGTTTGTCAGGTGCGTATCGCAGACACAGATCCACAAAGAATATCGACCCTCTAGTTGGCCAGTTCGGCTCTTGCGGCGTCAGCTGTTTGTCTTCCTCGGGCTCCAATCTCGAATAGCCGACAATGCGCTCAACCGAGACCATCTGCAGGTGATGGGTGCAAGGATAAAGTTTTAGCACTCACAATGGTGTTTGCCACACGTTCATTGTTCGGTTCACGTATCTCTATGCCCAACTGTGGTGGTCTGGTCTTACAAACCTGCGTACAGCAGTGATTGTAGAAAGAGATCAGTGATCACCACATCAAAACAAGGTTATGTGGCACAAAAGATAACGAAACCCTTTATCTCAAGCCGTATTAGACAAACTTCCTAATCATATTGATAAAAAGTGAAAACAAAAAATCAAAACAGGCCAGCGTTAGAGTTAGGTGCGCGTCATCGTTCGATAGCCTTGAGTGACTCTTTTCAACCAATTGTATTGTGCATGAAAGCCAATTATCAGAACAGTGTGCTTGATGCCGTTTAGAAATGGAAATTTACCCCTAATTTAGTCGGATTAGTATGAAATGCGATGAAAACGCAAGAATAGTGGATTGTTAGTAATTGCAGCTTGAAATGGTGGGCGAAATTAACAGGTAGAACACAAAACTAGGACCACACCAAAAAAACGTACATTGACTTCGGTCTTGGTCCACATATCGAGCCAACGTCCAAAAAATCGGGTCATCTCAATCGAGTACAGCAGAGCCAGACCAATCTCGCCCGTTTTCAGTTTTTCTGAAACGCGCACTCGCTTGCCTTTCAATCGTGTACGTGCAGGATCTACCATCAAAAAGTCGTATCAAGGTCTTAATCAAAACCAAGTTCTCTGTTTTCTCGTTATTATGATATGGGAGACTAACACACCGAGATTGTCCCACATCGTATCATACAAAGGACAGACGCAACAAGTATTCAAAAGGTTCCTGGGGCCACAAGAAAACGGATATTTTATACGGTAAATATCAGCCGAATATTATGAGACAGGACCGTCCACCGAAGAAACCAAAGACAAACATGCCAAAACATAGGCACATGCATATGGGCAACTGGTAGGAACCTAGAATTTGGGTATTACACGTTCAGAGCAACAGCTAATCACGTCGCTTTTCCTCATGCACAATGAAAGCTTGCGTGCTGGAAAATCGATTTTTTATTTCAAAAGCGACCATCTCCGCACGGTTTCGATGACGCGCTGCCTAGGCCTAACGCTAGGCCTGAACCCCAAGCCTAACCCCTGCTTCTAAATCGGCACTCTGTCGCATCATATACGATAAAAAGCCAGTCAAATTGACACTGTACATTAGCGCCAACGCAATTTCACCGGTAGTTGATGCTGCAAAACGTTGAAGTAGCACACGTTTAAAACAAAACGCATTTTGGATGAACACAGGCAATGACGGTACAGGAGAGCAAAATTAATGCACGTGTGATAATCAAGCCATCACAAAGAAATGGGTGCTCAAATGAGCCGAAACCTGCTGCCAACTGCTATTGAATACAAAGAAACAGCGGAACCATGGCACGTTCAAACAAGAAATCGAAATTCAAATATTAGAGGATGATCAGAGCTCTTTTCACCGGACAAATCAATTTACCCCGCGCAACACTCGGAGTGCAGTTTCAGTTTGGAAGAACTGTTCAAAACCGCTCAATTTTAGCCACACAATGCAACCCTGCAAGACACTCACCAGGACCAGAAAACACGCCAATGAATGCGACTAGTGTGATGTAGACGACGACCAGCCAATCGATAATCACCGCGAACCAACGCGCCGTCGACAGAGTCAGACAGAAGGCCGAGGTGTAGATATTCTGCAGAAAAATTCAGCACCTTTTCCAACACCTCTATAGAGCTTTACGCGAAACTTCTTACAGAAATTATACCTGATAATCATGAAAGTTCCTAATCACAGCCGATTGCGCGCCAAAAGCTCGAATTGACGTCAAGCCATTCAACACGGCCGAAACGTGCGAGAATACGGGGCTGCGCGCTGAAGACAGGGACAATTTGTGTATCAATTTCGTTGCTTTTTTAGTTCTGCTGTAATTATTGGATAATTTTTTGTTTACAGAACATTTCGAGTCGTGCGCAGTCCAAAACACACCGTACCGGATTACGTAAAACCATTCGTGGTGATTCCGGCGAGACAAAAATGTTTTGCGAAGTGCGTTTAAGCAAAAGCGATAGAAGCGTAGTCACTTTCGCACTTTCGCACAAAAACAAAATAAAGGCAAACCACGCCAACACGAGCCCGATTTCGCAGCTGGCAGAATAGTGAAACATTCATACGTGGCTGTTGATTTGGGAAATGTTACAAGTTGAAGAATACAAAGTGGAGCATGATGATTTTCTCTTTCTTTCCGTTTTGAATACAAACCACCTTCGAAATCGGGCTCGTGTTGGTGTGGTTTGCCTTTAATAATGACAATAAACAAACTAGTTGACTCCAAGCGTTTGGCATCACGCGATGTTTGCAGATAAAAATACCGTAACCCAAAGAATATTAAGCCAATCGGTACGGTAGGTATGTAGACAAGGGGGTTGAGTGCACCGATCACGATGAAGATTGAGACGAAGAGAAGCGTGCCCTGAAATGAAAGGGACACACTGCGCTACCACATCTGCCGATCAAAGATCGAAAGGATCACAAGCAAGTAAAGAAATTAAATATTCATTGAGCTGGCAGTTGTGTTATACTGCTGTATATTCACCAACTCTTTTCACCTTCTCATGAAACTTCACAGAGCCTAATTTAATCCACCCAGATAAAAAACTTAAATGTTCAATCAAAAAAAAGAGACTCACCGTCATGAAATCCAGGAGCACAAACGCCATCTGTTCGTCCATCAGACTCACATCTTTTGAGAAACGATTCAAGATTCTGCCTAAAGCGATGATCGTCTCGATTGTATGCAATAAAAGAAGTGATCAAAGCAGAAAAGAACCAAAGTCTACAAAAAAAACGTAACTCACCAACGGGGTTGACATCGAAGAAAAGTACTTTTGTGTGCACGACTGCCGAAAACAGACGATTGTGCAAACGTTGCGAGGCGTTCACCTGACAGAGACGTTCAGGACAAAATATAAAGGCAACCTACACCAACACGAGCGCGATTTCGAAGGAAAAAAAAAAAAAAAACCCCCCCTCCCACCCGCCCCCTCCCCCTTCCCCCGGGGACGGCTATACGTGTTGGAATGTGTGAACTGGCGATGATTCGAGCCGCTCTGTACGTATCCACCACATCATTTGGGCATTGTGCCAATTGTTTGAATTCAATCACGAGACAACATACCGACGATGCCCTGATGCACCATCTGTCTGCGATGAACAGGTGAAAGCGATTCAATCGCACGCAGTCAGTGACCGAGGAATTCAATTGCAGCAGCTATCCCAAAGCCTATCCTGCTCATAATCCAGCGACCAAATCTCACCTGATTCATTCTGAACCACAATATCCTCACAATGGCCAGTATCGTCAACGCCACGCACAACAACGCGAACACACGCATGTACGCCGGGTCGTCCATATCGTAGAGGGTGCTCGATTGGGTCATATTGAACGACGACGTTGTTGGCGGTGCACTGGCACTGTCCGCCTGGTTGGCTGATGTTTCATTCATACTATGCGCTCGCAAACGCGCGTCCGTTGCGCTGGTCCTGGAGTGGATGTAGTCACAGTTTAGCTATTATGTGCAAAGGACTACTGCGATGGGCATGATAATAAGAGCGATTACGTGAAAGAATGTAAGACGGCTCCAGGCCTGTGGCCCCAATTTGTATGCCCAAATCCTGAAAAGCCACACGCACCAAACATTCAGCCACCAGTCCGACGCGTTCATCACCAATTGTACGAATATCATAAATGCGAACAGAACGATCAAATGTGGCACGGATGCCATCGCTGCGATGTAGGTCGCGTAGATCGACCACTGCACTGAACCTGAAGCTTACTGGTTGGTTGGCTGATGTTTCAATACATTTGTCTCACTTGTCCGTCAGTATAATCTGTTTCAGACGTTGGAAACATATGTGAGTTGATCTCGACACAAATTCAGTGAGACAATTGGGTAAATCCAGCCACAAGCACAAACCTGTGTTTCGCTCCTCCTCCGGCTGATCGGTGGAGGACTCGACGTGCTCACCCTGAAACACAAGGGTAAGCGTTGACCAATGCTCATCGCTGTAATTGAAAATAGATAAAGTTATTACTTCTAATTAGTTGCCCGTTTCTGTGACGCTGATAGGAACTGTCAAACAGCTTTGTGATAAAGCATAACATTTTCAGCTTTGCTTCCTAATCACAAAATTGTCGAACGAATATGTTAACCCACCGTTCCCATAGCAATCGACCAGGCAGATTCAGTCAATTTCGAGTCCATAGGTTTCATTTCCAACGAATCCAGCAGCTGCTCCGTCTCACCAGAAGTGTCGGGCGATTCACCTGTTTCCTAGAATGAACAAAGAACAAACACATTGGTTGGTCAGACAGGATTCGAATTCGTTGAGTTCAACACTCAGATCAAATGTTCAACCGAATGGGCGAAGCCAACCTGTTCCTCTTTACTCGGCCGTTTCGTTGTGGGTGGCGAAATCGTAGTCGGACCGGTGGTGCTGCTGGTGGATGTGCTCAAACGGGCACGGACACGCGGCGATAACGATTGCTGCAGCAAAAGTTTTTGTGTGATAACGTTTGATAGTGACTCTTTCAAGAGGCGTTTGCGGAAAACACATGACAAACCGAAACTCAGTTCCCCTATTCTGCTTGTTCTCCTTCCTCCCACGCAGACAAAATCCGATCAAGTTGCACACCACAATCACGGCCAATCCAACCAAACCCACCTGTTCCAACTGTTTATAGCTTTCCTCGGTTTCGTGCAATATCTGTTCAAACTCGGTCGGATGCGCGCGCTGCAGCGAGTCCATGCTGCCGACGGCGACCACCTTGCCATCACGCATCAGCACCACACGATCGGCGTCACGCAGATACTGCAGTTGGTGGGTGACCAAAACAACCGCTTGTTGACGGAGACTGTGGCGAATGCACCGCTCGAACAGGTAACGACCTCGAAACATGACAACTTGTGTGCAAATGGTGAACCGTCAAATGTGTGGTTGTTGTGTGATTTTGTTATCTTTAAATGTCGCACCGGGAATATACTGGCAGGCGGGAAAAAAACCGGTTTTTTCCGAAAAAAAACCGAAAAAAAACCGTTTTTTCCGAGACCCGAATACTTTTCCATTTATTTTTCCTTTTCGTGATTACCTTTTCGGTTTTTGATCGGAAAAATATCGGTACTTCATTCCAATTTTGCCAAAAAATTGTAATGCAAAACTGATGAGTTTTTCGATTTTGGTGAAAAATTGGCTCGAGCACGAAAATTAACCGACCCCAAATGGGCCAAAAAGCGTGTAAACCAAGTGTTGTCGACTGACTTCAACACTCTTCAAGAACATTCTCGTCACTTCGAACAAATTTTGCACTGAAATTGTTATATTTTTCGAAATTACGTTCTTAAGGACTGAAAAAAATTTGGAAAAAAACGTTTTTTTTGAAAAAAAACCGTTTTTTTCCACGAAAAATAAAAAACGGTTCTTTATGACAGTATAACCGGGAACCCGAACCAACATTGTTTCTGCAGGCATTCGAACAATTATTCGTACAGTCGATGAAACACTTTTCCGTCAGCTCGTCCGGTACGACTGATCAGAATAATGCACAATCACCCCAGCCATATTTTGTACAAGAGGTTACCGCGCACGAGTGAATGTTGCCAAAATCGAATCAACAAAACAGGACAATCCGAGTCACCGAGCATCTAACCAACGGCGGCGTCCACAGCGCTCAGCGGGTCATCCAACAGATAGATGTCGGCGTGTCGATACATGGCACGAGCCAGATTCAGTCGCGTCTTCTGTCCGCCGCTCAGCGCAACACCGCGGTCGCCGACGATCGTGCGATCACCGAGGCTCAGGAGGGACAGATCCTGGATGCACAACGCAGCAATGTTATAGTTTATGCTGTATTCCTCTATATGGAAATTGAAGAAAGTGAATTTGTATGATTGGGAACGTAAAAGGAAGAAATTGTAACATAGTTCAAGAAAGAGACTAATTGTGTTTGCCAACGTAGCTACCAGCAAACCACAAGGGTTTGAATAAGACGAAGCTTGCGCCTAACACTGGGCGTCGCACTTAGAAACACAACCACATCGACCTTGGCATGTGGTTTCGGTTAGTACCACACACAGACATAATAAGGGAAGGAGTGTGGAACACGACACGAATTGTGAAACCAAAAAAAGTTTTTCGTCGCAAATGTGGGACGCAGTTGGCCGTCTGGCGCACCATGTAATCGTTAGCATAACACGAACGGACTAGCCACTTAGCGCAGGCAGCGTGAAACATCAGCCAACCAACTTTGACCAAAGCGGACACTTTGATGGCGCGTTGATATCGTTTCTCATCGTATTCGAGTCCGAACGTGATGTTCTGCCTGATCGTGCCGCCAAACACCCACGCCTCCTGTGGCGCGTACGCCAGCCGTCCATTGTAGTCGATCGAGCCTTGTGTGCTCAATGTCTCACCAAGGATGCTCGACAGAAGGGTGGTCTGAAAACGTTGTACAATACAATGGGAAGGGGAAATGATCAAACCAGCGTTATGTTATCGAGCGAACAAAGAAATTTTTGAAAAAGTTGAGTTAACGTTACACAGCTCCCCATATCATACAGACATATCTTAGACAGCCACTCAGAAACGCACCTTGCCACATCCCACGGGTCCGATCACGGCTACCAGCTCTCCGGGTGCCACTTCGAAATCGATACCCTCAATCGTGTTCTGCTCTTGCGTCTGAAAACTTGTATTTTTTAATAATTTATCAGGCTACTAGCGACAAAAAGAGAAAACAATCGTGTCAACCTTATTCCACTTGGCCGCATAGTCCCTGACTTTCAGGTAGACATCCTCTGTGGGTGGCATATTTGCATCATGCAGATTTTCATCAAAGCTGCTGTCATTCAGCGTGCTGTTGAGCGTGGCCGATGTTTTGTCGGGCATCAAAGCGCTCGAATCCAACGTTTTCACGTCCGAATTGGCCAACTTTCCGTCCACAATCGCTGCTTTGATTGGTTGGTGTTCATCCAGCAGAAGAAATTTCTAAAATCTATTGCAACTACCGTAAAAACCTAAATACAAGGGGGGGCTCTATTAATTCACTGACCGCATTTTCAAAAATTATTTTCGTTTCTCAGCGACAGCGTTACAAATCCGGTGTTATTTTCGATCGATATTCCGAGGGGGGGCTCTATTCCGGGGGGGGGGGCTCTATTTAGGTTTTTACGGTATAACACTATTCTTTTCAAGAAAAATAATCGCTCAAAATAACGGAAACCACCATAATCATAGTTGACGCCCGACCTGAATGCGATCGATCGATATCTTCGCTTCAAACAGGAACTGGACCGCTATCGGCACAAACAATGTCAACGGCAGACGCATCGAATTGTACAGCGCTGCGGCGACGAATACCTGCACAACAAATTATCTTGTGCGAATCAGTTGTTCGTTTGGATTACGTTTCACGCCGCGCATGCAAAACGCTGTCCAGGATGTTTGTGGAAGAATTCGAATAACCATAACCTTTTCCATTGCTGCCGAACAATACATACAAATGAATAAAACAAATAAATACAAATAAATAAACAAACAAATAAATACAAATAAAAATACAAATGAATAAAATAAAAAACCTGCTCAGCGGTGACGTCATTGCCGCTCAGATAGAAGGCCAGCACGGCACATAGAATCACCAGACGGCCGGACGCCCAAAATGTACCTAAATAACGCTGTGTGTAACTTCGGAACTTAATTTGGCCCTGCCACGTAATGCGGTAACTTACCTAGCACAAGCGATTGCCACATTGCAAACTTTCGAACCATGTTCAGCTCTTTTCTGCAAAGAAAAAGTGATCATATTGAAGACGTACGTATGTACATCATGAAATAAAAGTTAACCAAATCAAAATAAGGCTTTTTCCTTTTTGAGCTTCGTTTTTTATATTTCTTGTCAATCTGACCAGCAATTCCACACGTACCTCCTAAGTTGCCTGACCACATCACCAAATGCGTCCTCCCAGGCGTACATTTTGATGACTCTGATGCCATTCAGGATCTCTGACATCACGCCAATACGTTTGTCGGCGCGCACGGCGATTTGACGACTGAAATAGTTCAATTTAGAGTATCATAAAATAATAAAAGTTTGCTCAAGGGGCAGTTCCGAAGACGAAGTTTTGCCAGGCGAAAGTATAGTTCGTCAATCGCCACCACGAGCCTAAGTCGAGAACAATGTGATTCAAACAACAACACTGACAGAAAAAGCCCGCTAAATGTTGTGCTGACGAAATATATGTTCGTCTGCTGCGTAGTCAATTATTCGTTGAGATGAGAAATTGAAAAGACCAACAGTAAAAACAAAAAAGCCAAGAAAAATAACAAATCAACCCAAAGCAAACCTACTCACCGACACATGCCCATTTTGCGGCTAAACATGCCCTGAATAGGCGTCAAAATGATCAAACAAGCCAAGCCAGCCAAACACGACGGGCCCAGTGCCCACCAGAGTAGGGCCAGATAGCCCAGCAAGATGAACGGTGCCAAAGCGATGTAGCCGAGAAATAGGACAGCCTGAATGAGAATTTGCCAGTTCATTTCAACTTTTTTTGGAAATGCATCAGACTTCCACAATACGGAAAGAAAAACTCACAAAGTCGAATTTTCCAACATCCGTCGCCAACATGTTCACAATGTGGCCAACGGTGGTTTCGTGCAGCGAATTGCTGCTCAGTCGCAGAGCCTGCAGCAAACAACCGTTCAATTCGATCCAGTTAAGGTTTTCTGTGAGCAACCAAAACAAAAACAGTGGTATGCAGCAGTGTAGTTCCTGGGGGGAGGGGGTCCCCCCCTAAGGTACACTAACCGCCGCGACTAAGGTACACTAGTACACTAACCGCCGCGCCAGGTACACTAACCGCCTCAATTTTTGCCCAAAATAGGCAGTTTTAGGTCGATGTTGTCAAAATTCGCCAAAATACCCTTTTTATGGAGAATGTTTTCCAAAAAGGGCCAAAAATCGGTCAAATTTTCTACGTCAAAAGGTGACTTTTTCCTGGATTTGGGTCTTCCCCCCCTTCCCCCCATGGAGGTACACTAACCGCCGCACGGAAAAAAGGAGTAGGTACACTAACCGCCGCGCCGGACCAGGAACTACACTGGTATACAGTGTCAGTGCGGTCACACCTCCATAAGAACAGTCAGTAAACACGGAGTACCGGCTGTTGCCGAGCCACAAAATCGGGAAGACAACCAACCCCCTCCCCCCCCGCCCCCAAATCGGAGAACAGTCGTAAATTTCGCTCGCCTTTTCAAATATCATTCCCGAACAAGCGATCTTGACCCGCATGCCGATCTTCTGCATCGCGTAGAAGTATGCGTGATGTGTGATGGGGTACATGGCAGCGCAGAACGCCACGCCACCGGCGTAGAAACAGGCCTCTTGCGTCGATAGAGGGCTGTCGAAACGGAAATACCGAATCAGACCGCCCATGAAGATCGGCTGCGACATTTTGACCAATTCCTGGAAATGTTTCCTTGCGCTATACCCATCACTTTTCAAATTTAACAGAAGCCAAAGACCAAAATTTAACCAAAAAGTTATATATACCTCAAACAGCATGACCAGTGTCAACAAAAAGTACTGCCATCCGAATTGTCGTTTGATCGCTCGGCCCAACGAAGCAGGGCGTTTTGCACTGCCCGTTTCGCGCTCTTCATTCCATGCGCTGCAAAATGGGCATAAAAAATCGAATGATGCAGTGACGACGCGCAGGGTTTACTTTGTTGGAAACGCGAAGAAACCAAATAATCAAACGAACGTGGTCAACTGTTTACAGCACAGGCGTGATTCATCCTGCGGCAGATGTTCATATAAATCCTCCGCTTCGAGATCGTGCTTGAAACCGCGAAACATCATCGGTGACACAAAGCTGCAAACGAGATCACAAGTGCGTATTACAGCATTTGTTGTAGCTGTAGCTCCATTACACTAGTGGTGTGGAAGTTGTGCGTGTTGACGAGGAACAATGACCGCAGCATCCGCAAGTCACAAGAGCAGCTCTGCGCACATGGCAATCATCGTCATCATAAAAAGTGCAGAAAACTGACCAAAAGAATATCCTCGACAGCGCATTACAATTACGCTCCGGGTTCTTGTACAAGACGGGACGTGAGTCATCCATGTTAGCAGACAAAGACTCCGATTCGCAAATTCAAATGCGAAAATTTCTGTGGAAAAGAATCAACTATAATACAGAATAACCACACCAGTTCGTTTTTCAAAGTAATGCCATTGGTGCAATTTGGCATTTCGACAACACGAAGGCAAAAAATGCGAAACGACAACTAGTGTGCACATATATGCTTTTATCCATTTGTAATTTGAAAAAAATAACAAATGAGTAATCGTGATCACAGTTCAAAAGACCCGACTTCACGCAGCGCAGCTCATTATCGTCAGGAACGGTACTCAGTGAAAGACAATCCACTATTTCGCCCAGTCTCCTTGCTGGTCGCAATGCACCTTCCTGACATGCACCAAGACGTGATCTTTCCTCAGAAATCGCCGTCCGCACTGTTCGCACGCGTGCGGCCTGAGTCCCCCATGTGCCCTGTGCATGTGCACCGCTAGGTCGCGACGTTCGACGAAGCTCGTTTGACACACTTGACAGCACAGGTTGGCTTTGGACGATATCTGGCCGAAATGGATCACAAGTTGAATTCGTATCCTTGCAAGTGGTTTTTGATCAGCAAAACAATCATAATACAGGTATATCTGGTGTTGGATATGGATAATGGAGAAAAAATCAGTGCGCATTGTTTCGAGATATATAGGCAAACTACACCAACACGAGCTCGATTTCGCAGCTGGCAGTATCGTGAAACATTCTGACGTGGCTGCTGATTTGGAAAATGTTACACGTTGAAGAATACAAAGTGGAGGGTGATGATTTTCTCTTTCTATTCGTTTTGAACACACATCACTTTCGAAATCGGGCTCGTGTTGGCGTAGTTAGCCTTTACAAACACACAAGAGTCATTTGGGCACAAGCTCAATGCCGGATAGGGTTCCTGGGCTAAAAAGCGATTCACGAAACATTAGTCCCCACAGCGTTGGCAAAAAAAACTAAAAACAAATATTTTCCGCCAATAACCTGATTATGCTTGGCCCTTCGATGCCTGGCCAGCTGACTGGCCGTGGTGAATGCCTTATTGCCACATTGTTCACAACTGTAGGGTTTGTGTTTGCGATGTTTCGCGTTGACGTGCGCCGTAAGAGCACCCTTTTCCGTCGCTGAATACTCGCATTCAACGCATTTGAACGGTCGAGTCTTGAGATGAACCTGAAATATAAAACACAAATTGAAACAAACATTCAATTCCCATTATACCCATAATAAATAGACAAAAATTGCAACATCATTGTGAAATTTTATACCAAGACCACAAGAGTAAACAACCGTTTTGCGCTTGTACGGGGTTACGCGCGTATTGTCAAGCTATGATGGCAATCAAAGACCGGTTTTACGATACACAGGTAAACGTTTCGCCAATAACATCACAAAGATTAATACAAAACTTTGAGCAAACCTTGCTAAAATGTCTATCCAGCAACGACTTGTAGATGTACTCGTTACCACATTCAGAGCAAACGTGCTTTTTGCCACCGGGTGTATGCTGTTGCCTCCAAAATACAAGAAAAAAGCGAGTAGTTGCAGATTCCTTTCACTCATGATCTGCCCGCATAAGCACGACCATCGAAAAGTCACAGAGCAATAAGTTACTGTTTATCCAGACTCATATCCACCGGTAATATCAGTTCCAGTTCAAACTTATCCTCCTAAACGGCCTTCCCCTTGACTTTGAAACAGCAAAACAACAAAGCAATTCATTGTTCGCATACCTTTGATGTTCATACAGATTCGGTCGGTTCCTTGCCACAAACTCACAAACGTCACACGCGAACTCGGCGACTGTTTGCCTGCGTCCGGATGCCGTCGCCCGTCGTCTGGCTGCCGCCACAAGGGCACTGCGATGTGTTTGTACATGCCGAGTGAGGCCCTCGCTCGAGCGGAACTTGCGCGCGCAACTCTGAAGTGCGCACTTTCTCGTTATTATACAATTCGTTTGGTTTGTTGCTCGGTCGGTTCCTGAATTTCATGTTGCGTGGTCACATAGCTTTGGTAACAAGTTCGAGGTTAATTCGGACCCAGGTGATTTCCACATAGACATCTAAAACTGGACAATGGGTGGAATTCACAAAACAAAGTCAAGTTCACCGTCAAGGTTCAAAGTCAGATGTTTCAGCGTCACGCTGGCTGATGGACAAGACGCGCTTTTCTAAACGAAGTGTCAACTTTGACGCGTTGTTGTGTATGGTTGCACGGTTTTCTCAACAAGCGTTCCAGAAGAGTATTGCCGTGTTTTAGGAATTTCTGCCCAGTGGTATTGATATAATGTTGCGATCACTGATCGCAGTCAAAATTTTTTCACCGCCGCTGTTGATCACCTGTTTATTTCTTTGCCTTGTTTCAGATAATCATAAAACTGGGAAATACTCTTCCAAAACGCTTGGGTTACATCCTTAAAATAATAATAAGGAGAGAAAAGCATCCAGTCATGCACAAGAACTCGTCAAAGTTGACCCTTCGTTTACAAAATCGTGTCCACTGCATCAGCCAGCGTCAGCTCGAAACATCTGACTTTGAACTTCGACAGTGAGGTTGACGGTGAACTTGACTTTGTTTTGTGAATTCCACCCAATAAGAGCGAGATCAAACTTGAACATTTGCAGGACTAATTGCAATCAGACAGCAAATGTTTCTACACATTCGTATACACGGTCCAGAGTGAGCGAAATAACGGTGAAAGAAAGACGATTCGACTCAGACAACAAAAATCAAACACAAACATCCAAACGAACGTGCCCAAGTACGCCAGCACAAGGCACACTGACCGGATAATTGCACGCGAACATCTGTTGTCTGTGCACCACATACAAATGTGTGTTCAACTGTGGTCGTGTATCGAACGCCCGCGCGCATTGTACGCACAGATTCGACTCGTGTGCATGCACGCGTAGCACGTGCGCACGGCGGGCGCTGAGTGACGCGAAATGCGCACGGCACAACTCGCAATGCAGTGATGATGATGATGATGATGCGGTACTGGTGTTGGTGCTGCTCTTGGCTGATGTTTCAATGGGAATGAGACTGTTGTTGTGGTTGGCCGATGCGAGTGTTTTAGACGCTGTTGGTTGCTGGTGTTGACTGTAGGAAGCATCTGGAAAATGACAACGAATGCATTTATCATTTGTTGTCCTATTCATTTTCAATGTTTTTTTCAAAACTCTTCTCACGGATGTCATCTGGAACGAAAAAAAAGCCGCGTGTTATTCAGATTCAGGTGACTGATGCGTAATACATCAGCAACCCAAAAAAAACAACCACGATCCATTGCTACAAATAATTTCAGCACAACCGATGCAAGTCACCAAAAAAAAATATATGCTGAGTAACCAACCCGACAACAACGGTGATGTGCCATCGTCCATCTCTTCATCACTGCCACAACCCATCACTCCATTCGATACCGTAACCTCATTCATCTGGTTACTGTGGGCTGGCTGCAGTCGATGTTGCTGATCGTAATGAGATGACAGCGACTCTTGCGACTGATGCAGTGAACCACATTCGTTGCACAGAAATCTGTGACACATGCAAATTATAGATGTGACGTTGTCGGTCGTACAAAATGTTTCGCGAAGCCCTTACATTCAACCCTTTCGGCACCTTCAACACTGACGTATGAATCTTTCCTAAAAACAAATTTCACTCAAACAACAACGTTCTTGCCCATGCGGCGAAGTGCAGAATGACAGGGATCAGCCATGCATTTCAAACTTGAGACAACAAAGCCAGAGTGTATTGGTCGCACAATGACCATATAAGAATTCGTCAAATCAATCCTGATTTTCACGTTCAGTCACTCTTAACCACTGTGCTATTTGTGATTCTCACAAAACATTCTCAGCTAAAAATAATCTAGCAGATCAACCACGTTGCCGCAACATTCTTTTTACTACATGCTTTGTGTGCGATCACACAACGCAACGTCACCACCCCGTCACTTTCCCGCTTTACGATTCAGGAAAAAAAGTTGACCAATTCTTATAAAGTCATTGTGCGACCAATATCAGTTCGGCTAAACAGCCATCAATTGCAAACGACTCAGCTCAGCCCACCTCAGTCCGTTGTCCATTGACACACTATCGTTATCCAAACTCGTACAAGGCATGTCCGCCTGGTCATCACGCACTTGGTGCACTGATACTGGCAGTATCTGGTCATCGGTGATTGGCGGACCGACTGATACTGCGACCACCTCGACCTGAAATTAAACAATAATGCGTCCGTGTTTGAGTCCTAAAAATTAGCGAAAATGTTTCGCTTCTTTGATATGAGTCGAGTCACACATTTATGTTCAGTTAAAACTCCGGGTAATGAACACGAATTGTCAGAAAAAAAGCTCAATCACACGCACCTGACTGTCACAAAGACCACCCGGCTGATGTGATGATGAGGAAAAAGCTGAAACTCCAAGGGCAGACTGAGTTGTCACTCGTGGCCAAGAAAACAACTAATAAAATAGCGCAAAATGGAGCCAACCAGGTCGATGCCAGGCATTCCTGATGACGGCGGCGTCGGTCGGATGGACGCGAAATGCGGACGCAGACAACGAGTCCAGATCTAAGTCCGGTCGGTGCACGTTCAGTCGTCGTTCGAGTGCCTGCTGTCGACGGCGACGTTCGGCCTGCGCGCACAGACGCGACAGCGCACCGGACTGGATCGAATGCGCACCTGTGTTGCTTTCGGGTTGTGAAACATCAAGATACCACAGTGTTGGAGGCACTCGGGAGGGATACCTACTGCACCGGGCTCAGAGAGGGGATACCTACCGTATCGGAACCGATGGCCTGGGGTTGGTATCACAGGGGGGGGGTTCACACGATATCGTGTGAAAACGTAGTATTTGCGCGCGGCGCGCGATTTTTGGGCATTTTGGGGTAAAACCATCGATTTTTTTCACAAGTCTTGGCCATTTAGGTCAAGAATTGGCACTTCTAGAGCAATATCGGGGGATACAACTGAACCGGGTAAAAATCGGGGGAGGGAATACCTACTGTACTGGGTAACCCACCCCCCCTCCAGCTAGAACAGTGCCACACCTAGTACAGCACAAGCTCGCAGAATATGCCAGTCTAAAAAGGAGCAGCTGTGAATGAAAATACAACAGGAGGCAAGATAAGATATTGTTCATTAAGCTGGCGATCATTGTTTTCACACCGATTAAGCGATGAGTTCAGATCCAAAAACATCAAACTTGATGACAACATCGATCAGAACGCACGACAAACACACGCATCAAAGCAGCACATACCAAACACATCGGCCGCCTCCAGCAGCAACGGCAGCTGTGCGTGTTTGATCTGCAACGGCTTTCCGTACATGTAGTCCACCAAGACGGGCAGTTGTCGAACGTAAATCGAATCGATGCCCGTCACGTGCAACGTGGACACGCCGGTCGAATGAAGCACGTCGTCGTGACCGTTGGCCCGCGCCTGTTCGTTGCACATCACCAACAGCTCATTCTCGAATTTCGTACTGAATGCGGCCAGCACCACGCGATGACAGTATATGTCCGGCTCGGTATCTGACCAGAAGAAAAAAATGGGTGGTTTTCGGCTGAATCAGCGAGCAAGAGCTACTGATTGAGTAAATATTCAAAAAAGTGATTCACCAGAGAATCTCTCGCACAAAAACAACAGTGAGTGTGACGCTTCATCACGTCAGTTGGCATTTATATCCAGAAAACTGTCTGAAGGGTGACTATAGCCAGATGAATACACAACTGAAGCTGAAGAAAGCATGTGACACGCCCAACAGCACCAACCAGAGATCACGCGTACGTCAGTGTACATGTCGTCGGTTCGATATTTCAACAGCGAAATGCTCATAAACGAATCAAGCGCCGGTGCAGTGAGCTGCATGTACTTGGCATTGCCCAAATGACTGTATTGTGCGTTGTGCGTGTCACATGCTTTCACCAACGCGCCCATCTTCAACAGCACAGCCGCCGAACGTAACACGGCCACTTTCGCCGTTTCGACCTGAAAAAATTAGCGAAACTGGCAGAGTACGTTCGTTAATTCTTAGGTTTGTTAAAAATGCTGTTCTCATGCCGCGTGAGCGAAGTCTGAATGCCGGTAAATTGTAAAAAGTTTGAGGGTTTGGCGGTCAATTTTTTATGCAAATAAATTTTAGATGCAATTGCACTGCAGTGCACCCATTCACACAACAGCACTGACTTTTGCCCGCTTCGGCCTCTTTTCACAGCCGGTGCCAGTGCCACGCCTTGCCGGTGCGAACATCTCCAGCCAATTGACCCCCAGAAAGCACCACGAGCAGATCTTACTGCTCGAGTAAAACGTCACTTGCCGCGCACAAAGGTGCAAGCCAGTGAAGTCATGCAATACTGAGCTTTGCTTCGCACGAACGAACGAACACAAGCCCCCCCCCCCCAATGTGTACTTGTGCGGGTAATCCATACATGAACTGCACCATTGCCGGCAGCAATTCCTGGTGTTCGACACGAAACTGTGAAACATTCAGTAATGTGTGACCGTCGGTTTGTTGCAGATATGCGTGGAAATATCCACTGTGCGCCGCCAACACCCCGCGATGGCACGGAATGGTGCGCTCACCCTGCAAATACATACAATTCATTGTGTCAGTGCAGTGACAATCATCCTCCTCCTCCTAAGCGTTCCTCCCACCCCCAGAAAAATGAAGCTCGGGGCATGGTACCAAAGTGGGGGTAGGGTACCAGAGTGGGGCGGGTAGGGGGTGGTGTACCAGGCAGTGTAGCTCCTGGGGGGAGGGGGTTTCCCTCAGATGGTAGACTATCCCACTAATCTCCCCCTGCACAATTATTATGCCTTAATGCACTGATGTATAGGGGATTTTACTTAGGGGGGCTCTATTCCGGGGGCTCTATTAATTCACTAACCCCTTTTTGGGGGGTTGGGGCTGTATATTACGGGGGGCTCTATTCCGGGGGGCTGTATTTAGGTTTTTGCGGTACCTACTGCACCGGCCGAGCTGGGAGGCGTACCACTACGACTTAAGGGGGCATCTGGGAATTAAAATTTTTGGTGTCTAAATATTGATGAAAATGTGGTCGAGTGTCAAACTCGAAATCACTAACTTCGCGCGCAGCGTGACGTCTGCCGGACGGACTGACCAGACCGTTGGTACATAATATGTACCGTATATTATACCGTAAAAACCTAAATACAGCCACCCCCCGGTATATAGCCTCCCCGTAATACAGCCCCCCAAAAAAAGGGGTCAGTAAATTAATAGAGCCCCCCTAAGTAACATCCCCTATGCCGTAAAACCTAAAATACAAGGGGGGCTGTATTTTTTCACTGACCCCTTTTAGGGGGCTGTATTTTTGGGGGGGGCTGTATTTTTTCAATGCCCAAAATCTCAAAAAATGTTCCAAAAAATACCCCTAAAATGGAGTTCTGTCAGGGTGTTACTGGTCATTATTGAGTGTTTTCAGGTGCAGATCTTCCATAAAAGGCTTTACGTCATCATATACTCAACCACAAACGTTGTACACAAGGTGTCTTATACAAGAACTTGACTTTGCGGCCCCCAAGCGGGGAATTCCAAGTTGGGGGGGGGGGGTGCATTTTGGGGGGGGGGCTCTATTTTTTAACAGACCCCTTTTATGGGGCTGTATTTTTGGAGGGCTCTGTTTTTGGGGGCTCTATTTTAGGGAATACGGCAGTGATGTAGTTGGTCCGAGCAAGAAAGCTAGCTAGCTGGAGGGGTCCGGCACAAGAAAGCTAGCTAGCTAGCCGGGTACCCCGATTTGGGGGGTATTGGTCCAGAAGTCAAAAACAGGAGCATAAAATTTGGTCTAAATTATGCTAAAATAAGCCTTAAAATGCGTATTTTTGTGCACGTGTGAGAAAATTTGAACGAATTTGACCATTTTGTCCCATAAAATGGTCATTTTGGCACTAAAATAAACACTTTTCTTACTTGATGACCGGAGCAAGAAAGCTAGCTAGCCAGTTTGGGGGGGGGGGGTCTGGGTTTCGGAGCAAGAAAGCTACCTAGCAGTTGGGGGGGGGGGTAATACCCCCCCATACCCCCCCAACCACATCACTGGAATACGGTACAGTAGTGTATTAAGGCTTGATAGTGGTGCACAGGTACATTTATGCACGTTTGTTGTTCGTTCAGAGCACATAATACGCCTTTTATTGACGAATAGACACGAGCAAATGCGATTACAAGCGAAAAAACATCCTTTCCAACCCCTTTTTAGGGGTTTTTGGGGGTATTTCTGGGAACAATTTTTAAGGTTCGGGTCAGTGAATTAATGGAGCCCCCCCTTCTATTTGGGTTTTTTGCGCTAACAAGAAAACTGAACGTTAAAACTAACACTCATAACAATGACAACGTCACAGAATTGATTTTGAGTATAGAATCGTTGCAATGCCGCCAACAATAGCGAAGCGGATTCAGCGCCTTTGACAATCACCAGGTCTTTGCGAACTTGCGAGCGTCGCTTTGACATCGGTTTGGTTTGGTTTGTGCCTGAATATAGACGACCGAGCGTCAAAGAAATGTAACCTACGGGGTTATTTTTATTAATGTGTTAGGAACATAATTAACAGAAATGTAACACAGACTAGGAATTTCGAAAATGGAGATTGAAAAGAAATGAAACCGAAACATCAAGTAAACCGTCACGAGACGACCGAATACACGAACATGAACAAAATTAACCAACCTAGGCAATCGAACAACAATTTCACAACGCGACCAACGGCAACGACACTGGTGTTAGTGACACCATAACAGTAACAGCAACAGATTAGAACCGAAACAGCGACAACCACACGCAAATTGATAGCTTGTGCCAATAATATGCAGCAACATTTTAATTTTTTTGAACGTTGGAATGAGCTGAAAATGAAGCAGCATTTCTGCAGTTTCACGTCGGTATGATAAGAAATATTTAATTAAAAAACTTTATTTTGAGTGAAATCCCAAATTCTATCATAACAATGGGCGCGAACGCGAAGGGTAGTTTTGAATTTGTGAGATGAGTTTACGGAGATGACATATTCGGGCAGACCAGTGTAGTTCCTGGGGGGGGGTCTCCCTAAGGTACAGTGCTGTGGCGGGGGGGGGGGGGTGGGGGGGGTCCCCCCAATGGTACCCTACCCGCCCCGGCCTGGTACGCTACCCCCCTACCCGCCCCGCTCTGGTACCCTACCCCCCTACCCGCCCCGCCCTGGTACCCTACCCGCCCCGATTTTTACCCCCAAAATGCCCATTTTTCGGTCAAAAATGCCCAAATTTCGACCGAAAACCCTAAAAAGTGCAAAAAATCTCGCGCTGCGCGCGATATATGCACTTTTTAGTACATAAAAACAGGCACGCGAAAAAACTTGTGTTGTACCCTACCCGCCCCGAAAAATCTTCCCCCCCCCTCCCCCCCCAGTGTAGTTCCTGGGGGGGAGGGGGTCCCCCCCTCGGGTACGCTATCTCCCCCTCGGGTGGTACACTATCCCCCTATCTACCCCTCCGGGTAGGGTTAGAGGTCGGGGGGGGGGTACCCGACACCCGACAGCCGACATCTGGAAGTACCCGACACACGACACCCGACATCTCGAAAAAAAAGCCGACACCCGACACCCGACAGTTGCAAAAAAACCCGACACCCGACATCTAGTTTTTGAAAAAACCCGACACCTGTTTTTGGACCAAAAACAGGCAAATTTTTGCTCATTTGCATCATGAGTGCAATTTTTTGGCTCAAGTTACGGAATTCAAGTATTTTCACACGAAATAAACACCAAAATGTCACATTCTGCGCCTTCGGAAACATTTGGTTCGAAGAAAATTCTCTCAAAATTCTTCTCTCAGCAATACTGATGTTTTGAACCGTAAGTGTCGGGTGTCGGGTGTCGGGTCCGAAAAAGCCCGACACCCGACATCTGGGGGTACCCGACAGCCGACACCCGACATCTCTCTAACCCTACCTCCGGGTACACTATCTCCCCCAATTTTTGCCTAAAATGGCCATTTTTAGGCCTAAAATGGGCATTTTTAGGCCTAAAATGTGTGATTTTCTGGTCAATGTTCTCAAAAGTCGCCAAAATACCCTTTTTATGAAGAATTTTTTCCAAAAAGGGGCAAAAATAGGTCAAATTTTCTACCTCAAAAAGTGACTTTTTCCCAAATTTGGGTCTTCCCCCCCCCCTTCCCCCCCTCGGGGGTACACTATCTCCCCCTCCGAAAAAAACGGAGGGCCCGCTATCTCCCCCTCCGGACCAGGAACTACACTGCCCCCCCCCCCCCAAACCGGATTCCCCCCCCCCCCAAAAATCCCAGGTACACTACCCCCCTACCCGCCCCGATTTTTTCCACCTATGTACCCTACCCGCCCCGCAAAAGTAGCCACAGCACTGCTAAGGTACACTAACCGCCGCGACCAAGGTGCACTAGTACATTAACCGCCGCGCCAGGTACACTAACCGCTTCAATTTTTGCCTAAGATCGGCATTTTTAGGGTGATTTTTAGGTCAATGATGTCAAAAGTCGCCAAAATACCCTTTTTATGGAGAATTTTTTCCAAAAAGGTGCAGAAATCGGTCAAATTTGCTTCCTCAAAAAGTGACTTTTTCCTGAATATGGGTCTTCCCACCCCCCCTTCCTTCCCCCCAGGAAGGTACGTTAACCGCCGCACGGAAAAAAGGGGTAGGTACACTAACCGCCGCGCCGGACCAGGAACTACCGTAAAACCTAAAATACAAGGGGGGGCTGTATTTTTTCACTGACCCCTTTTAGGGGGGGCTGTATTTTTGGGGGGCTCTATTTTTTTGGGGGGGGCTGTATTTTTTCGCTGCCCAAAATCTCAAAAAATGTTCCAAAAAATACCCCTAAAATGGAGTTCTGTCAGGGTTTTACTGGTCATTATTGAGTGTTTTCAGGTGCAGATCTTCCATAAAAGGCTTTACGTCATCATATACTCAACCACAAACGTTGTACACAAGGTGTCTTACACAAGAACTTGACTTTACGACCCACAAGCGGGGAATAAGTTGGGGGGGTGTATTTTTTGGGGGGGGGGGCTCCTGACCCCTTTTAGGGGGGGGGCTGTATTTTTGGGGGGGGGGCTCTATTTTTTTGGGGGGGGGCTCTATTTTAGGGCATACGGTACACTGTCTGGGGGCCAAATGAAAAATATAACCCCCCAATAATGCACCCCCCCATAAATTGAACCCCCGAAAAATAACCCTAGTGAAAAAATAGACCCCCCGGGTTTATACTGGCAGGCGGAAAAAAAACCGGTTTTTTTTTCGGAAAAAAAAACCGAAAAAAGCCGTTTTTTTTCCGAGACCCGAATACTTTTCCATTTATTTTTCCGTGGGTACCTTTTCGGTTTTTGATCGGAAAAATATCGGTACTTTATTCCAATTTTTCCAAAAAATTGTAATGCAAAACTGATGAGTTTTTCGATTTCAGTGAAAAATTGGCTCGAGCACAAAAATTAACCGGCCCAAAATGGGCCAAAAAGCGTGTAAACCACGTGTTTTCGACTGACTTCAACACTCTTCAAGAGCACTCTCGTCACTTCGAACAAATTTTGCACTGAAATTGTTATATTTTTCGAAATTACCGTAAAAACCTAAACAGAAGGGGGGGGCTCTATTAACTCACTGACCCCATTTTGGGGGGGCTCTATTACGGGGGGGCTCTATTCCGGGGGGGCCTCTATTACCGTAAAACCTAAAATACAAGGAGGGCCGTATTTTTTCACTGACCCTTTTTAGGGGGGGCTGTATTTTTGGGGGCTCTATTTTTTGGGGGGGGGCTGTATTTTTTCGCTGCCCAACATCTCAAAAAATGTTCCAAAAAATACCCCTAAAATGGAGTTCTGTCAGGGTTTTACTGGTCATTATTGAGTGTTTTCAGGTGCAGATCTTCCATAAAAGGCTTTACGTCATCATATACTCAACCACAAACGTTGTACACAAAGGTGTCTTACACAAGAACTTGACTTTACGACCCACAAGCGGGGAATTCCACGTTGGGGGGGGGCTGTATTTTTTGGGGGGGGGGGGGCTCCTGACCCCTTTTAGGGGGGGGGGCTGTATTTTTTGGGGGGGGGCTCTATTTTTTGGGGGGGGCTCTATTTTAGGGCATACGGTACACTGTCTGGGGGCCAAATGAAAAATATAACCCCCCAATAATTGACCCCCCCATAAATTGAACCCCCGCAAAATAACCCTAGTGAAAAAATAGACCCCCCGGGTTTATACTGGCAGGCGGAAAAAAAACCGAAAAAAACCGTTTTTTTTCCGAGACCCGAATACTTTTCCATTTATTTTTCCGTGGGTACCTTTTCGGTTTTTGATCGGAAAAATATCGGTACTTTATTCCAATTTTTCCAAAAAATTGTAATGCAAAACTGATGAGTTTTTCGATTTCAGTGAAAAATTGGCTCGAGCACAAAAATTAACCGGCCCAAAATGGGCCAAAAAGCGTGTAAACCACGTGTTTTCGACTGACTTCAACACTCTTCAAGAGCACTCTCGTCACTTCGAACAAATTTTGCACTGAAATTGTTATATTTTTCGAAATTACCGTAAAAACCTAAACAGAAGGGGGGGCTCTATTAACTCACTGACCCCATTTTGGGGGGGCTCTATTACGGGGGGGGGGCTCTATTCCGGGGGGGGGGCCTCTATTACCGTAAAACCTAAAATACAGGGGGGGGGGGGCTGTATTTTTTCACTGACCCCTTTTAGGGGGGGCTGTATTTTTGGGGGGGCTCTATTTTTGGGGGGGCTGTATTTTTTCGTTGCCCAAAATCTCAAAAAATGTTCCAAAAAATACCCCTAAAATGGAGTTCTGTCAGGGTGTTACTGGTCATTATTGAGTGTTTTTAGGTGCAGATCTTCCATAAAAGGCTTTACGTAATCATATACTCAACCACAAACGTTGTACACAAGGTGTGTTATACAAGAACTTGACTTGACTTTACGACCCCCAAGCAATGGTGTGGCTGGGGGGGTGGGGGGGTCCCCCCCCAAGGTACAGTAGGTAGGTTGCCGCCCCTCGCCTGGTACAGTAGGTAGGTTGCCGCCCCTCCCCTGGTACAGTAGGTAGGTTGCCGCCCCACCTAACTTTTCACCCAAAACATTCATTTTTGGCTTAAAATTGCATAAAATTAGCATATTTGTCTGCAAATAGGCGAAAAATCGCACGCTGCGCGCGAAATTAGTGTTTTAGGCCACATTTTCTTCAGTATTTAGACATAAAAAATTTCGGTTTCCAGATGACCCCCCCCCAAGTGGTACGACCCCCCCCCCCCAAGCAAGGCGGGTACAGTAGGTAGGTTGCCGCCCCGCATTTTGGGTGGTACAGTAGGTTGCCGCCCCGCCTGGGTAGCTACACCACTGCCCCCAAGTGGGGAATTCCAAGTTGGGGGGGGGCTGTATTTTTGGGGGGCTCGATTTTTTCACTGAACCCTTTTAGGGGGCTGTATTTTTGGGGGGGCTGTATTTTTGGGGGGGCTCTATTTTAGGGAATACGGTAATTCACTGACCCGAACCTGAAAAATTGTTCCCAGAAATACCCCCAAAAACCCCTAAAAACGGGTTTGAAAGGATGTTTTTTCGCTTGCAACCGCATTTATTCGTGTCTATTCGTCAATAGGAGGCGTATTATGTGCTCTGAACAAACAACAAACGTGCATACATGTACCTGTACACCACTATCAAGCCTTAATACACTACAGTATAGGGGATGTTACTTTGGGGGGGCTCTATTCCGGGGGGGGGGGGGGCTCTATTAATTCACTGACCCCTTTTTGGGGGGGGGGGTGTTTTCGGGGGGGGGGGGCTCTATTCCGGGGGGGCTGTATTTTCAAATTCAAATTTTATCTGCAAGGTATTTAGGTTTTTACGGTACGTTCTTAAGTACTGGAAAAGTATTTGGAAAAAAAACGGTTTTTTTTTTCGAAAAAAAACCGTTTTTTTTCCACGAAAAATAAAGAACGGTTCTTTATGACAGTATACCCGGGTTCTATGTCCGACAATACGGTAACGGTAAGCAATTCCCAATTTCCAACAACATATTTCTTTTTCTTTGCGTTCGAGAGTCCGGCTCGGCTCAGCGCGCGCGGAATGTGACGACCATAGCCATTGGCCACAAGCCATTCAACAACTCGCTTCGCTGCATTATATTGCTGCAACGGCTGCATTTATACACTTACATTTATTTTCTCTGGGAGACTACTATGTACTACTTCCGATCGCAAAGATCAACAGTTCGCATAGTACTAATTTAGTCCAAAAATACAATCCACAAGACCTCAGGGTCGTGGATAGGATTCGTACACTGTATATACGTTTTCCGCACTGGATCCGTAGCACTAGGTCCATTGATCATTGGGATCCATAGTCGTACTTTTGGGACTTCTGTGGGTCCACTGTGCACATGTGTTGCAGCAAATTTAAGATGGTGATGCACAAGCAGATCACAGTGAGCCACGTTTGAACTAAGCATGTATTCAATACTTCTGCGCAAGCAGGTATGCCGCCCCGATTCCGGAGTGGTATTTTCTGATACAACCAGCTGATCACATTCGATACAGTGGTTCTCGCACAACAAACCACCGGTATTCGAATCCAAGTGCTGTAGCGCTATATCGCAAACGAGCAAAGAGTTCGTCACTTTTTTGCATTGCGCCATTTTCATTGAACATTACCCCCAATCGGGCTTATTGTAATGCCGTCAATTCAAGTCAACCCTGACACGCACATTATATTTCTCATTCAGAGCTGCTTGAGTTGACGACTTCCAGTTGGCTACGCAATTGGCAACATACGATAGCCAATGTTTCATGTGTCATCGCCCGCCCCGCTTCAACATTATTTTGCTCTCGCAGATAGTTTTCTTGAAACAACTGCAGAGCAGCGCACCTGTCCAATCTGATCGAGCTCGTTGTCAGACCAATGTGTGGGCGTGCACGCGACGTGGTGGACTAACAAGTTTGGGTCCCTGCTCACTAAAGGTCATCAGGGCAACGGCTGACTGAAGATGACGTTGTAAAATACTGCCTACTTTTAGCAATAGTTTACTAATTAGCAATAGCATAAATCTTCACATAATTAACCAATATTTTCGATCACCATATATATTTTCGAAATTTTTGTTGCATGTTAGTTTTGTTTTGGTTACAAATAAGCATGATTTTCAGATGATCCCATTGTGTTGTTGAGTTCTTCGCTTGCATGATCATGCTCCCATTCCTGTCACTTTTGTTGAAAGTCTTCTGATTGATCACAAAAGTCTCACTGACTCACATAAATTTTACTTCAGAACGCAAATTAGTGGCACCACATAATCGATAAAAATCCACGGAGGAATAACACAAAACACACTCGAAAACTGAAAAGGCAATAAAAAAGGTAAACAATAACCGGATCGATACAAATGAAATCGATTCTCATTCTCACGAAATTAACAACGAAAAATAAAAAAGCAACCACTTCAGACTCAAAGCTATAGAAAACGGCAAGAAGTCTTATAGCAAAAAATACGCAAAAACCACGCAGAAACCATTACAAATTAAATTCATTACAAATTAAAATGCCCATAAAGTACGCACCAACAAACCACAGCCCGTGTTTGATAAAAACAATATCATCCCATCAACAGTTAGTTGCCTGCGCATTGTAATCTATACTACTAAAACAGGAAGACGTATGTGTGTATGTATGTGTGTATGTGGCCCCCTCCCACGGAAGGGCGGACGGGTCAATTTTCACGGGTAGCTTTGGGTATGCTAACGGGTCTTCGGGGGAGGGGGGAGGGGGTACGGCACGGGCGCGGCGCTGTAGCCGGGCCGTAGGCACGGGTCCCGTCTAGTATTCTGACAAAAACACTTTTGAAGTGCACAGCCAGAACGGAACCATGACCAACAACATCCTTCAAATGACTACCACGGTCGCTCAATAAAAAACATCAAAAACAACCGCCGTGACGTCTCAGAGTTACCAGCAAACAGTTCAGCAGACAAGCGGGCTTGGCCTCATCACATGATAGGTTCGAGGCTTTGATGGTAAAAAGTGCGTGGACATTTGGGGCCACACTACAACGAGTAAGAATAAATACACATTACAAAAGTAATCAAAAAAAATAAATGCCTGATGCACGTTCAAAATATCCGGAAGCAAAGCAACCCCACTATGCGAGGTATTCACAAGCAGTTTTTGGGCATCTGCGGCAAAGAGGATATTTGCACTTTTTGGTCTCAAAGACACTACAACTGTCGTAGATACAAATACGGCAAACAATTAAATGACAATACAATAGGTACTCATAAAATATAGAATCTGTGGATAATTTTACGATTTTCTACCATCTTGCACGTTAGTGACCCAAAGCCGGGAAATCGCGTTCGAGCAGCCAAATCATACGACAAAATGGACAGTCTTTCTTCTGATCGAACCATCGCAGAATGCACTGAAAAGCATCGCAAAATGGACGAATGTTTTTCCGTATCGGTTGGTACATTGAATCGAAAAGATGAAGTTACACTTGGTGGTTGCACTTCATCAGCAGATGAGCACTGGGTGCACACGTAGAACAGGTGACTGATGTAACATAGTGCATTTTGCAACATTCCTAACGACGATCAGTAATCCAGCCCAGATCCTATCCGATCACCAAGATTGACTTACAGTCTACCGCGTGTGCAGTGAGTGAAACCCGTCCATTATGCATGAACAACAGTTTCGTGGCGCAAACAGGCGAACATCCTACGCGTCAACAACAAAAATCCCAGACAGCTTTCATACGTGTGGGTCACTGCCACCCAGTGATGTAGTTGGTCCGAGCAAGAAAGCTAGCTAGCTGGAGGGGTACGGCGCAAGAAAGCTAGCTAGCTAGCCGGGTACCCCGATTTGGGGGGTATTGGTCCAGAAGTCAAAAACAGGGGTATAAAAATTGGTCGAAATTATGCTAAAATAAGCCTTAAAATGCGTATTTTTGTGCACGTGTGAGAAAATTTGACCGAATTTGACCATTTTGGCCCATAAAATGGTCATTTTGGCACTAAAATCAACACTTTATTAACTTGGTGACCGGAGCAAGAAAGCTAGCTAGCCAGTTTGGGGGGGGTATGGGTTTCGGAGCAAGAAAGCTACCTAGCAGTTGGGGGGTAATACCCCCCATACCCCCCCCCCCCCAACCACATCACTGCTGCCACCACTGACGACCAACTGTACCACACATAATCTATCCGAATCCAACCATGCCCCGTACGACATACATGAGTGTGGAATGCGTTCTTGCACGACGGACAGCGTTCGATGTTGTGCGCCTGCACGGGATGCAGTTTCATCGGGTCCATGCAGATCGCGCATTCGTCGGCGGCCCGACGCGATGAGGCCAGTGATTGGACACCAGTCGCCGCCGAACTAGCTGCAAATGGAGCACATCATGTCCACGTGTCAAATTTTATGATTTCGTATTCTCACTTTTCTTCGAGTTCAACGAAGGTATAGGCGTTTATCTTGTGCCGCGCACAATCAAAACAAACAGTAGACGTGCGGCGCTGCGGTGATGTTTCACATCCAAATAGAATAGCGTGAAGGGCCCAGCAAGGCACGTGAAACAGCTACCATGGACGGAAAACAATGCATACACCCAGAGACAGTGTAGTGGCAGGCCAAGCCCATGTGTGCGAGTAGCATGATGCAGCGTTTGATACCGGAGGTGTGAAAGGCATGATTTGGTCACTCAAAAAGATAAAAAAACAGCGTTTCTAGCACAAATTTTGGTCAAAAATGGGCAAAAATTAAGGCTCTATTCAACATTTTTTGCTGAAATCGCCTTAAAATGCTCATTGTAGGCAGGCGACTTCTGAGAAAAGAGGTCGAAAGACACCGATTTTGCGTTTGAAGGGCATAAAATTGCATGTGAGAGGAACGATTTGGAGGCGAAACTTATAAGTACTCATCAACACCCCCACCCCTCGGATTTTTTCGACGTAAGTATGGCGAGGGAGTAACCCATCCGGTACTATGTCCAGAGACGATCTTCCGTTGGACAAAAGAACTAACGTCTGGGCGACGGTTGCTGCTGCATCACTTGTTGTTGTTGTTGAATGAAGTTTTGCGCAACGAGCGGCGCGGTGTCAGGCGGCGAATCGGATCGATCAACGGTCAACGCGTGTGCGTCGGTCGACATATTTTGAGCGGAGGAGGTGGTCGCAGCTTGTTGTTGCGGGGCTGCGACGGCCAACTGTGCTTGCTGTTGTTGTTGTTGTTGTTGTTGTTGCAGTTGTTCAAGGTACACACGGAAGTCGTCCGGAATCGCCAGCTGAAATATGACAACAAGGCATACTGGATCCACTGTTCAAACAGCAAATAATATTATGCAAAAATAGTTCATAAAAAGTCAGTGCGTGCGTGAATTGAGTAACTGACAAGCCGACCGTTACATCATCGAGCGTGTTGCGTGAAATAATATCGCAATCGGTCTCTCAAAGCTCGATAAAAAAACACGTGACCAAGTTCGATATCTTGACAAATAATATTTTGATGCCAAAAATTCTGAGCACGCACCCCACGTCCGTTGTATATTTCGAGCAGCATATTGACGGCAATTGTCTCGACGCTGTTCAACGCCGTCAACAGGCCGGCCGCACGCAGATGGCGCAGGAAATCCATCACGTAGTTTCTGAAAACGTATGAATGACAACCCGTCGTGTTTGTATCACGTGAAAGTGCCAGAAGGACCAAGGTTAGAAATACAAAGTTATTCACCTTGTGACTTCAGGGAAATATGCATGCACAATCGTCAGTATTTCATCAACATACGACCGACGTTGTTCTTGTTGCGGCTGCGCGGGTGGTGGTGGCGGTGTCGGGGCAGCAGCTGCCGGTGTTGCATTCTACAACACGAATGTGCATGAGTCAATTAATCAGAGAATACGAATCGGGGACCACTTTCAACTTCAGAATGAAATTCGTGACATACGGGGTGAAGAAGAATGCACATTTTCAATCCATGCTTGTTTGGGTCTTTCATCACTTAGACAAAAGTTGAACAGACATGCCACTTGTAGCATGGTTGATGAGGAGCGTCCACACGCGCGACGAACACAACAGGTAAATGCACGAAACGACACTGTTGGTGCACTGCCAAGGCGTGACAGCGAGTGATCGAAGCAAGTCACAACACTGTGGTTCCTAGTTTAAGACGAGGCCACGTTTAACGTGTAATATTCGACTGCGTCAAGCAGATCCCAAATAGCCAATCACCGAAACCAGTCACAAACATTTCCGTCTCATCCAACCGACGCATAAAACGCCCTTCCCCAGCCCCAACTGACCGACAACTGTGGCTGCGACTGTTGCACGACTTTGCCATGTTGCACGACGTGCACTGCCTGCTGTGATCGTTGCACGTTGTCCACCACCGTCGATGGGGCGATTCCAAGTGGCACAGTTGTTGGTGCTGCCGTGGCAACGGGTGCAGGTGCAGATTGCTGCATTGGAATGCTGGGTGGAGGTGGAGCTTGTTGTTGCTGCTGCATTGTTGTTGACGAGAGGTAGCCGTTTGGCAATTGAGCGGCGGGACGCGATGCTTGCTGTAAATCGCATTTTTGGATTTGCCCAAGCCGGTCATCGTGAGGGAACTCATTCTGACCTGTCACTCCTGAGCCTGGCATTCGGGGATCCGCACAAGGGATGACTTTAGACTCTAACAAAAAAATGAAACGAAACACAAACCGGAAACCTATGTTGGCGGAAAAACCGGTTTTTTATATTTCGTGAAAAACCGAAAAATGAGAAAAAAAACCGATAAAGAACCGCAGTGTATCAGGGGAAGCTCAAATAAGGTATTTGTGACCAGTGGTGTCGTTGAGAAATCGAAATTTTCCCATACCCAGCCCAATTTTCGGGAAATTTCCCATGCATACCCCCAAAAATTTCCCATACCAGGGGGGGGTTTCCAAAAACTCAAAAATTTCCAATACCCGAGGGTGGGGGTTTGAAAAAAATGACCCCAAAAATCTTCTAAAAGTGCCAAAATTGGTCTAAAAAGTGCTTAAAACAGAGTTTTCTTGCGGTAGTAAGCGATTTTTGACATTTTTGGACGAAAAATAGCCAATTTTGGTACTTCTCTGGGTCAAAAAGTCATTTCTTAGGGGTGCTTGTTCCAAAAGTGAAAAATTTCCCATACCCCCGGCCGATTTCCCATACCCCATACCAGGGGGGGTAACCCCCCCCCCCCAACGACACCACTGTTTGTGACACATAGTAATGTTAGCACAGACAAAACAGTGGTGCCTATGGGTGTTTTTGATGCTTATTGTGACTAAAATAGTTGAAACCAGCCACATTGACATCGCCCGCGCTTGGCCAAAGTTGTTCTGAACAAAAATATTTCCCAACTTCAGTCAAAAATTGCAAAATTTCGTGAAAAAAGACCGATGTTTCTCGGACGCTGAGGTTTTTTCGTTTTTTTTCTCGTCCAGATGGACCACGTCACGAAAAAAACGGTTTTTTTCATCAGCCAGTATACGGAAACCAACCGTTTGTTGTTGTTGGTGTTGCAGTTGGTGCGCGGCAATGGCAGCATTGACACTGCCCGACGTGTTCGACGTGTGACTGGCGCGCGACGTTCGCCCTGACAGATCAGGCACGGGCAGCTGCGGTGCGACCGGGATGTGGTGCTCGACCAGGGTGATGTCGGGCAGCGAGTCAAAGTCGACGCCACGCTGCACGCGCGACAGACAGTCGGTGTAGTGCGCCTGTGACAATGTACCGAACGGGAATAGGGAGGAAACAGTGGCAATTAAATAAAGAAAAGCGGTACGAGTTTTTGTATTTAGCGTCAGCCTGCCTTCGCAGACGTTTGGCGCACTGAACATCACAACAAGGCCAAGGTCAGATGACCAAACGAACAAACGCTGGCTGGTTCTATGCTCGCATGAAACATCGCTGCAGACAAGTTTCGTCAGAGCAGTACTCCATGGCGGTATGATATGATAGAACCACACAATGCGCGCTGAAATCACATGAGTCCTGCCCTGCGGCGTCTGTTGCGTATGCGCACTGTTGTTGCGTATCACAGCCGAACCCGAATGCACAACCCAAAAAAAGGCTTGGCCTGAGCGTGAAGCACACGAGGCGACACACCTCATCCTCCACGTTCGTTTCTCTGTAACACGTCAGTCAGACAAACTGCTCGCTTGGTGACAAGAACATCAGTAAGATTCGAAACCAGTGCGAGCCGCACTGGACAAGAGCGCTTGTGAGTTGACACCGTGCATTTGTGAACCTTGCTTTTCGATTTGGCAGATAAGCCAAGACAAAGCAAATCAAATTCAGTTACGCTTGTTGCCAAAAAAAACAAAAGCGCCGCAAAAATGTTTTTTTTGACGTTTCGGTGCCCAACAGGCGACCTTCTTCAGGCAACTGGTGCGCAGTGGCATGTCGATTAAATAGCCAGTGCACAGCATCAGTTGACCGACCTTCATCAGCGCGCACACGCGCAATTAAGCCAAAAAAGTAAAATAAATGTTCAAGAAAACACCGACAGAGGGCATGTCACACCAGCGGACAGCCATTGAAAATAGAAAATTGACATTGTTTACGTCTGTGTGTCTGGCTGAAACATCAGCCAACCTGCATGCGCACTGGCTGTATACATGTGAAAATTAATAGACAAGAAAGATGATGTTTCGCAGGGCAACGATGATGTGCAGAAACATCTTAACATCTGCAAATGCAACTCGTAACACGTACGGTACACAAGACGCGCCGCAAACAATCGCCCCGATGCTCTTACCTCAATAGTGATGCCGTGTTGTTGTATGCGTTTGATTGTGTCATTCCATTCTTTGGCGTGTGCACGCCATTGAGCGATCAGATCACGATTTTGATTAGGGTCCGTTGACAATCTGCAGTTTTACTTTGTTCGGCATAAATAAATCGACATTCTTAGCGCAACAGATAAGATCTGTGGAAAATGATGCCCACTAACGCATCAGCAATCTTCTTCGCCTTGGCCGAATTATCCTTCGCCTCGCGAATTTCCATTTCCATTTTTCGTGCGAACAACTGCTGATGTAGACGCAACACACGGGTCTGAACGAAGAGAAACATTTTGAAAAACTACCAGAAAGCGAAAACAATACAAAAAACAACTGTCTTGAATAATTCAAATTTATTTTGCACCAGAATGACAACAGAAAGGTGAAAAAAATACACCAAACTCACATCGGCGGCCATGACGCGTTGTTTGGCTAAATTCTCACTCGCCTCTCGTTCCATTCGTTTGGCATCGCGCTCCTCGAGCTCTTTTCGTAAAGCTGCCATTCTGAAACGGGCAAATAGAAAAATCGCACAAACAAGCGCAAGACAAAATTAGGTGTCAAGACAAAACCACACTTACTCTTGCGCATGTCTGGTCATCTGGCCACCTTTGTCTTTGCGTTCGTTTTTCAACCTGGAAACAAGAACATGAATGCTGATGAAATGAAACGTTTATGCTAATGAAATGAAACGTTTATGCTAATGAAATGAAATGTTTATGCTAATGAAATGAAATGTTTATGCTAATGAAATGAAATGTTTATGCTAATGAAATGAAATGTTTATGCTAATGAAATGAAATGTTTATGCTAATGAAATGATATGTTTATGCTAATGAAATGAAATGTTTATGCTAATGAAATGAAATGTTTATGCTAATGAAATGAAATGTTTATGCTAATGAAATGAAATGTTTATGCTAATGAAATGAAATGTTTATGCTAATGAAATGAAATGTTTATGCTAATGAAATGAAATGTTTATGCTAATGAAATGAAATGTTTATGCTAATGAAATGATATGTTTATGCTAATGAAATGAAATGTTTATGCTAATGAAATGAAATGTTTATGCTAATAAAATGAAATGTTTATGCTAATGAAATGAAATGTTTATGCCAATGAAATGAAATGTTTGAAAAAGCATAACGGCTAATGGAAACCAAAACAACTTACGACTGTTGGGCGTCAGTAAGGTCTTTGTGCAGCTGCTTTATTTCTTTTTCCAACGCCTGAAAATCGCCATAGGAATTGGATTCTGATTAGAAACTAAAAAAACCAACAAGTAAGAAATAAGCACGAAGATCGTTTCTAAACACAAACTTTTTTCTCGCTCTCCAAATTCTTGAACTTCAATTGCATTTTGTGTTGTTGGTCGTTGAATTCAGTCTGTTTGTCAGCCAGCTGCGATTCTAGTCGTGCCTGAAAAACGGGTGTGATAAAAATTACGCACGTCGGTTATCATCAGGCTAAAAAGCATGATGCAGGGGTTGGTCGAGACGAATTTAAGCATTTTTTTCGTGGCGAGATTGACCAGCAAGTTCAATGGGTGATATTTTCGAAACGGTGTAAAGGTCGGTAGAAAGCTCGGTCGACAGCTCAGTGTGATAGACCTCGGTGTAAACTTGAAACATTCCACGTTAATAACAGGCAATGTTTCACGTTTACACCGAGCTGCGCCGACCGAGCTTTCGACCGAACTTTACACCGACCTTTACGCCCAACTGACCTTTACACCGTTTCGAAAATTCCACCCTATACCGGCACGGACACTGATTTGCAACGTGGCACATGAACGATAATCAGCAGGAGACCCGAAATAATTGAATACCAGCTGAACCAACCACTTCCTCCGTCAATTCTTCGATGTTTTCGCGTTCCACTTTCGATGTCACGCTGCCCAACGTTTCGTCCACGTCAATACTGCTGCAACGAGAAACGACAACAATTTGAGAAAATTGCATGGAAAACTGCAAAACGGCAAGATAATGAAACCAGAAGTTACCCATTGTTCGAATTCAGCATCATCCTGGCACTGCTGCTGTTGTCATCGTCATCTATCGATTGATCGACCGTTGACGGACTTTCCGACTGCAAAGAATTTTGTTTCTAGTAAAAAAGAAAGCTGTGAGAAATTCTGATACCGTCTCCACAACAACGGAATAAATCCAACAACTAACATTTAGACGCATCTTGGTCAGTTCAAGCGCCGCCGCCGTCAACGTCTTGTCTGAGTCCCCATTACCATGGAATGCCGTCGTCGATCCATAAAGACTGCAATCACAATTGTCTTCACAAAATTGGGAATAAAAAATAAAAATCTTCGACGAATCAAGCAATCACTGATTTGCGCACTTTTTCGTTCTGTCACTCTCAAATCCCAATTCCAGTTGATCGGCCTTCACCTTGTCTTTCTTCTTTTTCTTTTTCGACTTCACGCCGGCAGCGATGGGCACGGGCTCGGTGAGTGGCTGGGATTGCAGTGCGGCTGAAAACAAAAATCTCAAATTATGGCTTTTTTGAGAACCGGAAAAAAGCATGCACTGTGCGTTGTTGTAAAAGCGACTACTCACGTTCAACCGTAGATAGTAGTTCTTTGGACAAATCAATGGATGAGGCATCTGAAAAATGATCCAGCATTTAGCATTTTATTTATCTGTGATCGATTCAAATAAAAAAAACCTGATGAAAAACGCACTGTTCGATTCAGTATCGAGAGTCACAATCGGTTTCGTTTCCTCCACTTTATTCGAATAACTACCACTGCGCCCTTTTGCCGGTTGTTGATGTTGCTGCTGTTTCTTGTCTTCTTTTAGTTTCTCTTTTCGACCGCGCTGATCCGCTGGTGCAGGATGATCTTTGGCGTTGCGCTGAATATTGTCATTAGATCAAGATCAAAAGTATCATCATAGTAAAGCATGAATTAACCGCACTCAAAAATATTCAATTTCTACAAAATTTCGCGGTTTGTTTGTAACGTTAATATGTCCTACGCATCAGAAAAAATAATTTACCATAGCAAAAAAGAAAATGCTTGTAGTTTACTTCCAAGCGGTCAGAGCTCATATTTGTATTACATTTCAGGTAAAGTCAATCCACGCAAGCATTAGTTCTGGTTGTCGCGGGGATGGCTGCATTCTAATCTGTTACCGAAACACAACTCACCGTCTTATCCACTTCACCGTCACTGTTGTGTTGAATAATTTGCGAGATTCTACCAGTGCACGACGGCGTATAGCACTGCGCGTTCATGAAATCCTATAGATTTTTTGGTAGTTTAATCGTGCTGCTAGCGAAATGAGTTCGTCTGCACACGAAATCAGCTGAATGAAAATTTCAACACATTTTGTTGGATTCAAGAGTGGTCTGGGAACCAACATAAATTGTGCAGGCTTTATATTTCATGTCAAACGAAAGTCGATCTCCGACTCGGCTCAGTGAACGGCGCATGAAATGTTCTAGCCATTTCACAAAAATGGGTCATTTTTACAACTCTGTGATCTGTGATGAAGATAATTTTGAATGATCACAAAATTAATTGCAAGACTTCCATGACAACAAACAGCGTTGCGGATATTCCACAGTCCGCACCCGGATGCGTAGTGCAGCGTGCATCTGCATGCAATGCAACACATTTGGACACACACTCGCTCACAGAACAGTTGTGTGCCATCACACAACGGAACCAGCAGTATTCTTGAAACAAACGTTACGCAACGGCACAAAAACACCCAACCACACCGACCTTCCACTCCATATTGTTCGCCTTTTTCTCAAACAGAAAGCACTCGTTGTGCATGAACGCGCGGCAGTTCTCGGGCGCACACCTGATCTCGACGTACGAGTCGCGGTCGATGTCCTTGCGCACACCTTCGTCTTTGGGATCGGCTGCAAACAATGTCAAGATATATAACTCAGCCGTACATTGCAAATAGCAGAAGAATCATCGAGAAATCATGAAAACAGACGGTAAATTCGAACACGAAAACGACACCAATAATCAAACTGCACGCACGATAGTAGGCGTCACGTCGATGTTTCTTGCACTCAACGGCCACACAACGATATGTCGGTTTGGTGGACGCTTTGGCGGCGGTCACCTCCAGACGCTCTTGTTTCACCAATTGCTGCAACGAACAAAGTACCGGATTGCAATGGCATGTGGTCAGTCAAACAGTGCCAACACCCACACACAACAACACAATTTTCAAGACACCAAATGTCCAGCGCAGGCACACACACACACACACACACGACCGACCTTCAAATGCTCCTCTCCATCGACCACCGTCGTCCTGTACAATTCATACATTTCATTGTCATCCGATTCGTGCCAGCCTTCCTTGGTCGGCGTGACGCTGCAGCACGGATAGTGGGCCGTCACGTACACCAACTCGCTCATCGTTTCATCCAGACTATCGCACGCTTTCAACGCATCATCGAAACTGAAACATCACAAAATAGGTGAAATAGACAGCAATGTTGGTCAGTCCGGACATTGTTTAGATTAAGAAAGTGGACGGCCGATTTCAGCAAGCAACTAGCTGCATGGCAAGCTTTGGTTACAATTATTCAAGCGCACTTTGGTTGCTTAACAGCAGTATGATAGGTCTGACATCTGGATACGGCCGGCCCAACTCAATTCGGAGCAAAAACTGTCCAATACAACATACTGTACATGAATGCAGGCGAAAGATGCTACAAATGTTCGTCAGGCATCCAAATGTGTGCCGGACCGTGTTCGGCCTGTTTCACAATAGCGACAGGAAGTCTGATCAGACGAAAACCGCCAACAACAATCATTGTGCACCACGCTGCACGTGAACCACAAATTGAAGCAAGAAAATTGCCATGAATAGATCCGGCCCTCAAAATGTCGTGACGTGGCAAGTCGTGAGCGTTCGTTTTGTTCAGGCTGTTATTATACCGAAGCTAATTAAGCCAGACTCTGCTGAGGGCTAGCTCTGGCAGTTCGCAAGCAATCAGCCATCAGTGACACTGCATAAAGTCAGTTTACCTGAGCGGCAAGGACGGATGCCATCTGAAAGAGACGCCGAGTGACAAACAACCTAAATACCCAAAAGTGTCTCCTTGAAGCAGCAGCCACCAAAAAACTTTTGTTTCAATAACGAAGTATTGTGAACGAAGCCCGTGACCCGGATTGCGCGGCGGTCATAATGCTGTTCTTTGATTGTATCCAGATGTCAGAGTCAGTGATCATGAACACTGCAAACGTTTTTCGTGAACATTGCGATGCGCGAGTAGAAAAAACCCCAACGAACTCATTCATGCGCAAATATCGTTCGACCGCAGCCAGTTTGAGCAGGGCACGGTAGGTGGCGGGAATTTCGGGATGTGCGTCCATCAGTTGATGCGCTTCGTTGAATACTGGCTCGCACGCTTGCACCAGTCCCTGCAGAAAAAAGCATTTGCAGCTACAGTATGTCAGATGGCTCGCATGTTCGCCGCATGGCCCTGACGCCGAAACTCATATCACCAACCACAGTGGCACTGGCAATGCATTGCGAATTTCACCTTGCGTGACGAGGTAAAAATCCGCTTAGGGCTCCACCAGATAAACTCGAAACCCGAAATATAAATTTTTTCTATGTCCGTATTTCGGGTTTTGAAACAAAACCAGAAACCCGAAACACGGAGATAGTAGAAAAAAATGTATTTCGGGTTTCGGGTCTATCTGGCTGAGCCCTTAAAAAGTACAAAACAAAGAAAATATTCAAAATACCAGTGTTAACTGGCAAAACGAGTTATTTTCATGCGATAAACACGCAGTAATTTATGGACAGCTTGAATATGTGCACACAAATCACAGTGCAGCGTCCGCCCAAAAATCCCAATAATAATCGAACCTCGACAGAATTGTCGGACAGAATAATGCTCTTCACATACAGATGCTTGAGAGCGACCAGATCAGTCGGTGATAGCGAGTCGGTCTGCAAACAAGCAGAATGAATGAGAACACGGTAGACCGGTAACATTGTTCTAAAAAAAACAACGAAAGAGAGCGTCCAACCAATTTCTGCCTGAGCTCGTTGTCGTCATAGAAACGGCGGACGTCGTTGAACGCATCGTCCTGGAATGACTCAACGACCGCGATCACACGCGCGCGCAACTCGGCCCGTTCTCTGAATGGAAACGGCACACACACAATTGGGTAGTTGTGGAATATGTACCAATGTTTGGCTGCATGTCCAATTAGGAAAGAATCGGCTGGTCACAGGGGATACGCCGAGGACTACCAGCTTCACTTGAAAAGAGAGAACATCCACGCGCCCGATGTAGGCCTATGCACTTGCCGCACGCCGTGAAATGAACGAGCGATGCCCCATACTGCCGCGGCATTTCAAAGCTCGCACGCCCCGCCCCGTTCATCGTTTTAATGACCAAAACAGTTTCACGAATGACACCCAATCATAAACTTACTTTTCCATTTCGGCTTGTTCTTTCTTTTGCTTTTCGACTTCTGCCATAATTTCGTTGACCTTAAGTTGTGACAACCGTATGCAAACAAAAACACCGTGAATTGGCATCAAGAAAGTGGACGAGATTTGGTGCTGCTGCCTGGACAGATCACCACAGGAAGCGGAGATCCGCATTAGAACAGCGGTTCTTCTGTTTTTACATCTACAATAATGTCACAGCAGTAAGCTATGCCCGTTTCGGCCTGTTTTCACAAATGGGCGAGGTGCCAGGCCTCGTTGGTGCGAACACTGGCCAATTGACTCCAAAAAGCACCTCGAGCAGATCTTATTAGAGCTTCTAGCCTGAAGCTGAACATTGTTGCCAGTCCCGCCTGATGTGTCAATGCAGCACAAAGACCCCTCCACAACTTTCGGATATCGACACAAGAGCCTGCATAAGCACAGTACGAGGACAATACGACATCTAATCATTATAGACCAACCTTCCGCCTGATGTTCTCTTCGTCTTTGATGTACCTCTTCATCATCTCCTTCGACTTCTCCGGTGGCCCCTCCGCCTTCCATCTCGTCCACATTTCATCAAATCGTCCCATCCAATCGACTGGTGCGTGACCGGTCATGTCCATGCACATTTCGCCAAAGCCCTGCTCTTCCAAGCACTTCCACATGTCTGAGAAAACAATGAAACGCTTGATCGTTTTCGGAATTCATTGAAAATCGCATTTCACCCAAGTCGATCGACAATAAATGTGCGAATGCATGTCTACCTTGAAGAAAGGCCCGAATTTCGCGAGTTGAGAAATCGTCGTGCGCACCGACGCAGTCCCGCAATACTTTGCCAGCCTCGGTTTTCTGCAATCGAAATACTGTTGGTAAAACCCAACAACTCATCCACCTGACAAGCAGGACTGGCGGGGTTACAGCGATACCGGGTGTCATGTGCCTCCAGATGTCGGGTTTCTTCGACACCCATACATCGCCGTGAACAGGCTCAGGCTACGTGAGCCACATACGAGTATCGCATCCGACTTGCAATTTAGAGGAACAAAAATTTTTCGCAAAAGAACAAGCCAACAAGCTAAAAACATTCCCGTTGATGAAACCCTAGCGGAGCGACAAAACCGCATACGACAACGACACACGTACCCAGTTTTTCATTTGTGATGTGGTGAAAGACAGCCAGAGACTGCGCATGTAGTTCTCAGCAAAGTGCACTTGGATTTCGAAGTTGAATTCACGACGGTCGCTTTCTTTATTGAAATCGTACGCGCTCGATACCTCGGGTCTGTCGGGTTTCTCAGTTGCGTCACCGTTACGCACTGAAAAGTAGCGAGCACGGGATTGAAAAGCAACTCAAGAAACTCGTTTTTTTGTAACGGACCCTGGGGCAACAAGTAACACACCGGCCAAAGTGAACAAGTCCCATAAAGGCTTCTTGGCTCATAGACACCTTCTTGCCCGGCCGTGTACGGAAACATAGAAAAGGTGGCGGTCAAAAATCCCAAAAAACGGTTTAGTGCGAAACTAACCAACTGACGCCGTAACGCCTAACATTAAACAACAAAACAGCATGCTCATACGTAATAAAGTGATAACTATGACAAGCAACAAGCACTAACTAACAGGCTTGACAGATGACCACCAGCGCGCTGTGTTTGTCGGCAGAGCTGTTCAGGTGTGTGAGCGCGTTCGCATACGCTCTGTACACCATGCCAACAATGGTGGTCTCGAAACTAGACCGCGAGTGCACGCCGTCCGCCAACTTCACCACATCTTTCACCCATGACACATCTTTACTGGTCCAATTTGAGTCCGACGATGTAGGTGGTGCTAAAATTATGGAAGTGGCCCATTTTCAGTTTCATCATACCGCAACGCCAACACGCAACACGTGGAAGATGAGCATGATGATCACGCCAACAAAATAACAATTACTGGTTTGAACTATGCGGCTTGACACCCAATCAGCGATGGCGAATGAAACGGCGTATGTAACAGCAATCAACACTTTAGTTTTCTCCGAGTGATTTATTGCGGAATAAAGAAGGGATATCCATTTCGATCGCAACACAATCAACAAAACCCTAGTTTTAATCACGATAACAGTACCTTTCTTCTTCGGCGCTTCTTTTACGTCCCGTGTCGGCTCAGTCGATGGTGGCCGATTCGCATCACGCTGCTTTTTCCATTCCTCCACCATTTCACGATGTTTGCTCATCAGCGACGTTTGCTGCATCAACGAACTCAGCTTGGCTGCTTCAACCAGGTGTTTCCAGAAATCTGCAGATAAATTATTGATATCACTGAATATTTGAAAGCTAGACCACTGGACAATACGAAAGTTAACTACTCGGGGCTCCCTTTGTCTTGGTGGAAGATGGAAATCAAAATATTTTAAGTTTAATTTATTAATTTAATTAATTTTAGTCTATGTTTAAGTTTTCCATTTCCATTTTCCAGTACAACTAAGGGCATACTGGAAAATGGAAATGAAAGAAAACATTTTCTGTAGCAGTCAGGTTTTGGTATAAAAAACATTTTCTGTGCCACTCATATTTGGACCGCTGATTGGTCAGCATTTACGCAAAAAAATTTTTGGTTTATTTCCATTTTCCATTTCCACTAAGACCAAGGGAGCCTTTATAACAATCAAACTAGACGCCAAAAACTCTACGTACTCTGCAGAAACTGTTCAGCAGCCGAATCGTTGTCTTTCGACTTTAACAGGTTCACCATTTCGTCCTTTCTGTCGGGTGACTTTTCGTTGGTTTTCGGTGAAGATTCCTGAAGAGAAAAAGTATTCGATCTCTCAGGGTGTTATTTTCGGCGTTAGTTGTTTGTCAGCCACAGTACGTTTGAACATTACCGTTTCTGAACGCCACGCCACACGTTATATGCGTATTGCAAAACATGTCCACCTTGAGCATGATCACTGAGGAACTACGTGAATGAGATGAGAAATATAGTCCAGCCACGTGCTCATGAGACGCCTCCTTTCAAAGCTTGCTTGGCCAGATTCAAAAATGTGCCGGTTACACGTGTTTTCGCAAACAAAAAAGAGATTGCGCCGAGAGACATGATGACAAGTTCCAACTGGCTAACCTCAACTTGTTGCGTGCTTGCGCGAACAGCAACGTCGTTCAACACACAAATGTCTTGCGAGTCAAAAGGGAATTTACGCACCGAGGAGGAGAGCGTGTTTTTAAAAAATACATACGTTTATCTTTCTTTCATTTCCGAAATACGTGGAACCGGAACATTATTGGATCCGTTCAAGTCAACTTCAAAATAAGTCGTCTCATGATCGTCGTGGCTGGATTATACGCCAAACAGCTGACCTTGTCATTATCCAGCCCATAGATCGTATCCCACACACTCTTCACCACCGCACCGTGAGTGCTGAGCAATTGTTGCACTTTTTCCTCATCCGATTGCGCGAGAAAGCCAGTTGACGGCGTGAATTGCAGGCCACCCGACCACACGGTCGCCTGTCCATCCTGAACAAGGCGGCCGATGGCGATATCCGGCCGACTAACACACACCTGAAATTAGGACAGGCATTATAAACGACGGGTTTTCCGGAATACCGCCCTGACTCCCCACAGATATTATTTGACTGCCTGTTCGGCAGCCAAACAGAGCAAGAACAAGAAAGAGAGCGGTCAATGGACAGAGCGGAAATGCAATCACAACAAGCAATCACGCCGCCGGGCACCCCGGGACCCCAACCCCCCGGAAGAGAAGAAAAACACAGAGACGAGAACAACAAAAACCAAACAAACCTCGTCACACGCAGCACGCACCAGTGCGCGCATGCTGTGTTCGACCGTCAACGGTGTCTGTTCGGGCGGTGGTTTCGACTCGGCATTGTCCACTGCGAAACAAGGTTGATAAAAGAATACGAATTTGATACGTAGCAGGCGTCGCAAACCGTGGAATGCCTTCAGTCATACAACATCCGGAACAACAAGACAAAAAGGACGAACACCATCAACCTTTCGGGCCTAACTATACTTCGTTCTCTCAGAGAACAAAGAACAAAATTCTCGCGCGCTCATTGGCTGTTGAACATATATGGACCAATCAGCGCGCGAGAATTTGTTCTTTGTTCTCTGAGAGAACGAAGTATAGTTAGGCCTTTACCCTCATGATCGTCATCATCTGATTTCTCTTCATTGTTGTTCTTCTCTTCCTGGTCCTTCGTCAATCGTTCCAAGTCGACTTCATTGATCGGCACAATCAGTGGTGGATTGGGGCTGGCTTCGGACGCGTCTGCAATGTTTGACCTTTTCGCACGCAACAATTTTGTTATCGCCTTCACGCCAAACATTTTTTCGTTTTTTCTGCACCGAGACAAAAACTAGCGTGAATAATAATCACCAAACAGCAATGCGGCATCGGAATAGCGCAACAATATGGTATGGTACATTTTCCTCACTACGGTGTGACACGGACACAGCAAGGTCTAATCAAAGCACATGGTCTCAAAAAAACGAGAGTAACCTGTTACGTTATCATCCGATCTCGGGGACCACTGCGACGATTCGGAGCTCAGCGGCGATTCTGACGATCGACACCCATCAACCGCATCGGTGTTCGAAACATCAACTGCGACTGGCTGGTCTGTCGCGGTCGGTTGTTGCGTCGTAACTAGAAAAAGAACAGAAATAGAACTTCGCCCAGATTCGACTTAGTAGCGCCCTTCTGCGAAACATTACCTTGATGCAAGCAATTGGCGGAAAGATAGCTTGAAAGTGAACTATCGATAGGCGTGGTGGGGATAGCAGCAGGGCAACAAAGAAAGCAGATGCCTAAAACAATGCAAAGTACTATAAACAAAAATGTTTCAGCAACAGGACCAACTGTGCAGTAAACAGTGCGAACCACGATTTTTAAAAGTCAACCAAAAGCATAGATATGCAGTGCAAAAAAAACAGAAGATAACCGAAAAGCCCAAAATACATGCAAGTAGCAAGCAAGTCATGAAGCCCTATGACGATGAAACATAACAAGAACGCTCACGCGCACCGTTTTCAAGTTGTCCACTCTGGTGCGCTGTTTGGTCAACCCGATCTTGTTGGGTACGGGTGGTGGCTGTGCCATTTGATTCACCATTTGTCAATATTGGATTCTGTTCCGACTCGGTGCCTGCATCCACAGCCCCTTTCTTCATCTCGGGCACTGCGTTTTCATCCATGATGGAGAATCCTGCATAAGAAATGCTGCGAAATGTTAGGCACTCAATGGTTAATGAAACGCACACGAAATATTTTCATGACAAAAAGGAGCTTGTCGAGCAGCTCCTGGGAGCAGAGCAACCCACGAAATCATCGAGTGATCATAACACCAGTTTCTGGGATTAAGTATGCACTTTTATACCAATCAACACGGGTTTCATTTTCTTCGGTGACAAAGATTGATATAAAACAGAACGACAACAATGAAAGAAAACCGAGAAATGCACTGAAGACACTGGATTAAAACTTTAATTCATTGAATAGTAATCAATCGATTCACAAAATTCTTATGGTACATGCTCTGTAATTTGGAAGAAATATTTTAAGGATAGAGCTGAAATCAGGCAAAAAAACTTCTGACGATCTTATTCGGCGCGAGAACCAAACATAAGCCAATTTAGCAGAAGACTTTAAATTCACAAGACAACAGACTATAATCACTAAATGTTCACAACCAGGAGACCAGTATTTATTTCAGCAAGTTTGGCCTTTGTCAACGCAACAGCAGCAACAGTACACGCAGATTTCACAAGCACTTGTTGAATTCGAATAAAAATCAATAACTGTCATGATCCATCTCTAATTTAATAGCTGCTACCAGTATACGATAAACTGTGCATCAATTTCGAACTAGAAAACTGCCTTGCAGAGGTTTATACCCACAACTCAAGGAAAACAACAAGGACTAATTAACCAAAATCGAATAAGCAGTCACCGCAATAACAAGCACTAAAAACATACAAACTCAAGAAGGACCAGAAACGTTTTGACAACCAGACAATGCGAAATAAGCATAAATGAAAAACAAAAACACCGACCAGACATTAGGCAAGAAGGTGACATGGCTGTTTCAATTTTGTAATCGGAATTTCACAATCAGGTGAACAATAGTCGGTAGGAAAACGAAGCAAAGTTACTGATACCCATGAACCGAAATACTGCTCACGAGATAATCAAACAGAAAGCCGCAAACACAGTAGATGAATAGCTGTATTATGATTTGAACACGGACGCCGAGTATGTACAAATATGCAGGCTAAAGGTAAACTACACCAACGCGAGCCCGATTTCCAAGGTGGTGTGCATTTAAAACGAATAGAAAGAGAAAATCACCATGCTCCACTTTGTATTCTTCAACGTGTAACATTTCCCAAATCAGCAGCCACGTATGAATGTTTCACTATTCCGCCAGCTGCGAAATCGAGCTCATGTTGGTGTAGTTTGCCTATACACGCCGAATATGTCTTGTGTTACAGAGATTTTGGCACAGAAAAGAGCGAATTTCACCCGAAAGAAAATACGGAAGTGAAGCAGTGTATATTCTCACGTGCCCCCGTCCTCATTTGTTCAACGTCGGAAATTGCTTCTTCAGCTGCCATGCACGTCGACATTGCGGACATGTACGACTGTCCGCCAGATATTCTTGGCACTGCAGAAAACGTGCTGATCAATAACATTTATCAAGACGATATCTCTGGACAAGACGAATTAAAGTTTTCTGCCGGCAATGCAACGCGGGAAAAACTTACGACTGACGGAAGAATGCTATTTTTCAATTTTTTTGAACGTTTTCGCAACCAAAAAATGGTTCGGGATTCGGGTTTCTGTATAGCAACGTATTGCACGCTTTGTGTGTGAAATCGATATACAACACACACATGCGGATCGCTTCCGGTAAATAAAGTGGTGTGCTGCATTTTTCTGGTTGCGTCATAACGATGTATCACGAGGTAATGGTCGCACAATGACCATATAAGAATTCATCAAATGAATCCTGATGTTTATGTTCAGTCACTCTTAACCACTGTGCTATTTGTGATTCGCACAAAACATTTTCATCTGAATATAATCCAGCAGAGCACCCACGTTGCTGCGGGCCTGAAACATTTTGGTGACTGCATGTTTTGTGTGCGATCGCGCAACGCAACGTCACTGCCCCGTCACTTTCTCGCTTTACGATTCAGGAAAAAAATTTGACCAATTTTTATAAAGTCATTGTGCGACCAATATATGTACAACCGACGCGATGCGTGCCATTATATCCCACCGAGCCCTCTTTTGACACGGTTCAATTAAAAGATCGCGCGAACTTGTCAAGTTTCGGCACGGAAATGTGCGAGAAAGTCACCCCTGAATGACGCACGCCGCTCACCTTCGGCCGATCGCACACTTTTAACGTGCATTCGTCGCATTTCTGCGGATTCGGCCCGACGCTGCACATACATATGTTGCACTCCATCTCCGTCGGCACCGTCGACGTCGACGTGTATGACTGCGCTGAAAGCCGAGTCCGGCTGATGATCAACAAAATACACACACTCGCCAAAATCGTTTACATGGTATGTTCGCCAGACGTAACCAAACGTACCGCTGGGCGATGGCGGTCGGGCCGGGCCGGCGATGTGGCGATAGACGCGCACGATCAAGCCGGTCGGATCGTTCTGGTATTTCTTCAGCTGATTGTGTTGACTCAACGCGCGCAACGCCTCGACCACTTGTTTGCTGAACACCGTGAAAACAACGTTGCAATAATCGTCCGTTCGAGGAAAAACCAAAGCGTCAGATTCAAATGATCCGGTCTGGTCTTAACTGCCAAATGACTTTCTGCACTTTATCGACAAAGAATCTGACGAATGACATCAGCAACACAAAGTCACGCAACCAAGAAGACCGGACCCAGTCAAACCGGAAAGATCACCAACAATCGATAGCCGGCTTATAGCAATGTCGTCAAATCACATCTATTATTCTGCGCAAATTTGGGGCTCCTGTACTATTGCTTGTTTGACAAGTTTATTTGACGACAAAACTATTAGCCCGATAGCCTATCGTTTGTGGAACAGTAGCTCATCAGTCGCAATGTTTTACGAACGTACTGCTCGATGGACGGATCCATGCGACGCACGCCGTCTGAGACGCTCGCCAGGCCGGTAACGTTGCCGCCCGGTTGAGGTTCAGGCGGCTGTGCAACCGGCTGCAAGGTAACCATGAAACACCAGCCGTTATGCAAAAAATAAAAGGTAATCTTTCTTTGAATAGAAATTTCTTCACTACAATTATGAGTTGTTCAAGGCATGCTAGTTGCTCATATGGTGTGTATGTTATTGTCAGTGAGTAAAAAACGTTTTTTTCCGAAAAATGTTTTTTTTAAAAAAAAATTTTTTTAAAAAAAAATTTTAAAAAAACCAACACAAAAAAAAAAACAAAAAAAAAAAAAAAACAAAATAAAAAAAAAAAAAAACAACCACAAAAAAAAAAAATAGTCTAAAACTTTTTAAAAAAAAAAAAAAAAAAAAAAAAAAAAAAAAAAAAAAAAAAATAATTTTATAAAAAAAAAAAAAAAAAAATAAACAAAAAACCCGGGTTAGAGGTCGGGGGCTACCCGACACCCGACATCTGGAAGTACCCGACATCTGAGAAAAACCCGACACCCGGCATCTAGTTTTTGAAAAAAACCGACACCCGACACTTGTTTTTGGACCAAAAACAGGCAAATTTTTGCTCATTTGCATCATTAGTGCAATTTTTTGGCTCAAGTTACTGTATTCAAGTATTTTCACACGAAATAAACACCAAAATGTCACATTCTGCGTCTTCGGAAACATTTGGTTCGAAGAAAATTTCTTCTCAAAATTCTTCTCTTAACAAAACTGATGTTTTGAACCGTAAGTGTCGGGTCCCAAAAAACCGACAGACACCCGACATCTGGAGGTACCCGACACCTACACCTTTTTGGCACCGGACACGCGACAGCCGACACATCTCTCTAACCCTATCAGTGAGTGGTGACGATCATTCACAGTCCACTTTTTCATTCCGCCGAGCTAACATTAACATCGAACCCGACATAAACACAAACTCTAACAAAAAAAGTGGCGTTGCACCAACTTGAGGGATCGGTTCACCATGCACGGCGCCAGTCACCAGGCTCTCCATGTTCGGTTCAACGGGCGGTGCTGGGATGCCCGGCAAGGGCAACGGGCTGATTTGCATCAATGTCTGGCCAGCATCGAGCGCACGTTGCGCCTGTTCGTACACCGCCTGCAATGCAAACGACTAGTTTTTTGCTGAATTATCAAAAATTTTACGAAAATGACTTGATTTTCCACATCTACCGACCTCAGCCTGTAGCACTGAATTTCGGAGGGTTGTGATGTTGTTGTTCCACTGTTCGATGTAAGGCATCCAGACCTGGGCAGCGTTTTGAATACCCGACATTTGGAACCTAGAGCAAGCGCGGGAGATTCCCAAGTGACACACAGCGGACGTCATAGATCACACAATGAACATCATCATCATCATCATCATCATCAACACTCACTGTTGCAAAACGCGGTGTGCCGTGTCGCGATTGCATTCGGCCTGTTCAACATGACTGCTGTATCGATCGAGATCCATTTGCTTGAGCAGACTCAGCACGGATTTCTGAAAAAGCACAAGACTGAGTTTTATTGGCGTGTCTGCGCTAACAACACGTACCCAAAGTGGTGACGTTGAGAGGGGAGGGGGTTTCTCCCTCCTGGTATCCGTACCTTCATTTTTTCATCCAGGAGTATCCGCAAGCATAACTTATATAATGACCTTTTTACTGTTGCAACACCGATTTTACTCATTTTTCCTCTAAAAAATCACCATTATTGGACAACCCCTTGAGTATCTGTGACTTTTCATTTTCGGGGCCAGCCCCCCACCGGTATCCGATAATTGTCATTTTGAGCATGCGTTATCCTAAAACTTTGGATTTTGGGTATCCGGACTTTTTTGATTTCCCACGGACACTACTGCGTACCCGCGGTGGTGCGATGATAGTTAACCAGGAACGAACATCAACGAAATATCCCCGAGCGCAGGTACAATTCAAAAATCAAAACCATCGAACAAAACAATGCAGCACCAAATTTCTGACCTCAGCAACACGCGCCCGCTCCTCGTGCAAAATCAACTGGCCCATCTGTGCAGTCAAGTCGGCGATTTCTTTATCCCTGACGGCAACCGACTGATTTAGATGACTCTCGGCGCTGAAACGCGAAAGCAGTGACGTTTTGACAAAATTTACAAAAATGAAAAACTCACTTTTTCAACTGCTGTATTTGTTGTTTGTACACTTGTTCGTCTTTCTTGCTCAACTTGTTTTTCTCGGTTTCTTGTTTCGATGCGGCCAACTGCAGAATCTTCATTAGTTTCTCCAGCTCAAACTTGTCATCTTCCAGTTCCTGAAATGTGGTACAGCAATAATGATATAATAAACAGAACTTTTTAAGCTTCATGTGTGAAAATACAAACTTCTTAAACCCCCTTTCATGTGTGAAAATATAAACTTCTTAAACTCGCTTTCATGTGCGAAAATATAATAAAGTAAAAAATTTATGTTGTAAAACCTACTTTATTTTTGGTCGACAATTCCTGCAGTTCCATCTTCTTTTTGTTCTCAAACTTGTAATTTTGGTCTTTTTCAATCTCCAACTGTCGTTTCAGATCTTCCTGAAGACGTAAACCATAGTTAAGCACCAGCAATGACAAAAACAAATATTCAGCAAAGAAAATCCCAAATCCAAAACCCAAACGCACATTTTCCTGCAACGCTTCTGTCCATTCTTCATAATAATTGATGCCCTCATCCTTGTGCGCGTCGTCTGTGCCATTCTGAAGCACGTTTCAACATCATTAGGTCAAACGTGCAACATCAGACAAACGTGAACTTTGCAGTTCAGGTCCGCCACAGGTTAACAAACACATAATTGGACGTGCACACCAGACTCAGGCTTCCCACGGGTTAGCGGATTAGCCTCACGTGCACAGTGCGCGCGACCCGCTAATCCACTTGCATTGTGTCGGAGGCCGGAGGCCTACAGTTCTATAGTCCAACAACAGCTAATTCCGAATTTATGTCCACTGCGTTGCCTGATCCGCCAAGCACATAACGCGTGATGCAACATTATAAACACACCCACGCAGCCAGCCAACACACACAAGCTGACTGCCTGGCTGTGCTTGTAATGTTGCATCACGCGTTATGTGCTTGGCGGATCAGGCAACGCAGTGGACATAAATTCTGCATTAGCTGTTGTTGGACTATATTTACAGGCGTGAACACCGACTAATGTTAGAACACCATCATTCCACAACTGACCTGTGCACTTGCATCCATTGATGTAACCGAGTCCTTGTGCTCAGACGAACGGGCAACGCGACCGGTCGGCGAACCAGAACGAGACCGGGACTCTGAATTAGTTTGACAAATTACGCAAGGCGTTGTTTGGCAAATTTCAGATCCCAATTAGCGATAAAATGCGTCAAACACCAACCTCGCACATCGTGCTTTCGGTTCTGTTTCTGTTTCTTGTTCTTCTTCTGTTTGCCTGGCTTCTCGTCCTCAATCTTTGCATCTTTACTCTCGCTCCACTGACAAGAAACAGCCACTATTGTCGGAGAAGCAAACGATCATGTGACACTGTTTCACAACAGCCCAATAAAAATGTAAGAAACATAACAACAACCAACCAATGTCTGTTCAGTGTTGCCGTTCTTGTTCTTTTCAACCACCGACACCAAACGGCCGTTACAGTTCCTGGCCAGACAGTTCTTCGCGAGTTCCTAAAATGCGGGTGATGTGAAAAGATAGAAAGATCCTCAGGTTTGACCCCAATGTCCAATTGAAAAATAATTTTGATCACATGGGCAACCCAACTTGAAAGAAACGCCTTGAAAGTGAACAAAATGTGAATAACCTTCATGGTTCCCTCATTTCCCATTGTTTTGCGCATTTTCTTGAAACAATCAAAGTGGTAGAACATTTCGGCACAACCCTGTTCGGAGCATTGCACCAGCACGTAATTGGGCAGGTCAATATCAACTGGAGCTGTTGGGTCACTGGACAAGGCTGAAACAAACAAAAGATTGTGACAGCTTCCCAGCAAAAAATGAGAAAACAGACAAAGCTATCACTGACGATAATAGGAAGAGGTACGCGGCAGCAACTCGTTTTTGTTCACACACTGATCTTCATACGCACAGCGTTTCGGTATGGATCGGGCATTTTCGGTCACGGCACTCGCGCGTAATTTATCCATGCGATCCTGATGAGTGGTACGCTAGTGCGCATCATTAATTTTGTTTATTTTCCAAGTGTTGTCCGCGACCATTCATTCAAGAATGTACAAAAGCAACCGACCCTTTCTGCATATTTAATGCAAATTGTCAAGTCGGACCGCACGTGCAAATACACCACAAGCAGTCACAAAACAATTCACTATTCCCACCAACTTTGAGCACTTTCGGCTGCGCTTCCGTCAGCAATTCCGGCTCACCAAATGCTTTCTTCAGCTGATCACCAGTCTCATCAACCTGAAACGAGTTTCTCTGTTGATTTCGTTTCAAATTAAAGATTGCATCACACCTAGAACACAAGATTTTGTGTCTCAGCAGCAAAAAGGTGCTAAATTTTTCCAACTCGCTATCGGAGACCAATTTTTAGAACAAATAAATTCTGCTGCTCACTTCAATTCCCAATTTCGCGCCACTGGGAACCGGATAGTAATAGGTGGGTGAGCCTTTGGATAGTCGGTCGGCCCACTGCGGGTAGTCTTGGATGAATTGGTCGCATTTGGAGATCGCGTTGTCGAAACTGAAAAACATGCGATTGATGTCAAGCGCAATTAAGACTAACGGATCAAATATTTTTTTGTAAGAAATACAAACAGAGAAGCTCAAAACCCCACTTATTCAGTGCCAGTTGCTTTTCCGCTTCCAACAGCTGCAACATCGGGCGGAATGTGGTCAGATTGTGCTCGTCGACCAGTTTTGCCAGCGTTCGCTGCATTGCCATGAACTTTTCGAACTTCTGCAATTGAGGTGCATCACTTTTTTGGAACCGTCCCACATCGCCACGGTTCAAAATGTAAAACGTTGATGTCCCGATGCGACCATGGCCGACCCAGATCGGCCTCGACTCTTCCTTTTATGAAGTGACTGACAGCAGCAAGTCAATTGACGTGACGTCAACACGCAAACGCTAGATAAAGAAACATGAACACTAACATCTTTCTTGCCCTTCGAAATGTGGATGAGCGCGGCGCAGCGCAGGAACAGAAAGATGGCCTGTTTGTGGGGCGCGTCGAAGGACAGCTTGTTATTGCTGTTGATCAGATCCTGCGCAGTGTTCCATTCGGTCGTGGCGCGCCAGTAGTCGTTGTTCTTGTACGCCTCTTTGCCGGCTTGGAATGCGCCCCAGAATTTCTGCTCCATCGTCGACAGCAGGGGCATCGGTTTGAACTTGTCCGTTTGCGCGCTACGACTCTCCGACGGCGGCTTGGGTCGTGACTGTGGTTCTGGAATGGAAAGACAGGGAATGAAAGTCTGGGTGATGGCCACATGGAGCACACCCTCCACAACCAACCTTCTTTTTTTGGTTCCTCTGCCTGCACTGCAGGTGATTCCGAGCTGGCCTTGGATTCGGTCGGTTTTGACTTGTCAGTCGCATCAGCTTTCTCAGACGGCTTTTGTGTTTCTGAAATTTCGACAATAGACCAGCATTTTTTTATCTCAAACACTAATTTTGGAGAAAATTGCACCCAAAGCTAACTGTTCAAGAATCCCTTCTTCAGCCCTCCGACTGCTGCGGCTGAGGTGCTGTCGTCACGTTTTCGCGCGTTCGAAGAACTGGCCACTGGTTGCTGATTGGCAGACTCTTTTGGTTTCGGTGGTTCTTTTGGTTTCTAAAATATGAAAACTATTTTGTTGATAAATATACACTTGCCAATGTCAAGTATATGCGTAATTGTCTAAAAACGCCATAGTGAAGCCGTAAACCGCCCGAAAAGAACAGACTGGTGACTGGAAAGGGACTACTTTATCATAAACGTCATCTGGGAGTGGGGCCTCCGCTCACTTCGGTTTGTTTCCGCTTGGCCGTTTTCGATATGCCGCATGTTCCACGATGCTCTTCGTTGTCGGACTCCGGCTCCCATTCGGACGATGACCCGGTCGTGGTTGATGAGCCTCAAATTGAAAAAAACGCGTGGATTTACATGACTGAATTTTTACAATCTTTATAATTCAATTCATGCAACGAAAAACAATAAAGAATCCTCCAGAAGAACACAAACCATCATCCGACCATAAATGGTCGTCGTCACCGCCTGCTTGCGTTGCCATGAATGCGCTTAAGATTCGGAATTGGGATTCGGAATTCGGATTCTGCTTGTGCGTTATTCAGACAGAGATATCGCCGATATTCGGGAGTTTTTGTGGTGGATTTCTGGAATGACGCTTGAAGTTGCACATGAAAATGGCTGGGTATGCAAACAAATTGCTACAAAACCACAAGTCTCGCTACGGTGGGCTTTCAGCACTATTTGACAGACACACGTAAATTGGACCAGACCAATACAAATCCATAAACTGTGGTTGTGAGCACACACACGCAAAGCCAGCCAAGCGATATAACGACAAAATGACAGGCAGCGTTGGCTGAGGGTGGCACGTGTGTGTATGTTGCCGCTGGTGGCTGTTCACGTTCAGTTTATGCGAAACGAAAAGCACACACAGCACTCGCCTTGGAAACGAAGGCAAGACAAGACGCAATTCAAAAATTCGCGGCTCTGGGTTGGCACAGATAAAATACATCACACACTCACATCGCAGATGTGGTTGCGCATTTTTTAAATTCCACGCCTTGAGAGGAAAGGCAAAACTTTCGACCTGCATTCGAGTGCGCGGATCGGCAGAGGGTTTGGCCCAAGCCTGGGCCAACAGAATGTTTCAGACTGCAGCAACGTGGCTGCTCTACTAGATTACTTTCAGATGAAAATGCTTTTGTCGGAAATACAAATGGTCCGCCTCCACCAGTGAACCCAGAAAGCAAGGTTGACAAATTCTGCTTTGGTCGGCTATTGCGAGACAAATACAAAAGATAAGAATTGCGTAAATGTGGCAAAAACTAACCCCAGTTATGCGTTACGTAGGATCAATTGCTTTTCGCCACGCGAGATCAATCCGCCCTCACGATGGTTTTTCGGAAGAATGCAGTGTATCGAATCTGTAATAACTTACAGATGACTGTTGGGAGCACATCAAAAGCGATACAACCAGTGTGGTTCCTGGGGGGAGGGCGGTCCCCGTCAGGCGGTACACTATCCCCCTCCCCCTCGAGCACACTATCTCCCCCAATTTTTGCCTAAAATGGCCATTTTTGGGCCTAGAACAGGGTTTATTTTTTTTAAAATGGGCTAGTAGCAAGAAGCTAGTAAAATCAAAAATTTAGTAGCTTTTTTTGCCGCTGAAAAGCCAAATGTACCAGCTTTTTTGGCCAACATACAAAATTTAGTTGCTTTTAGGGTGCTAAATTTGAAAATTTACTAGCTTTTCAAAAAAAATTGGTGGCTAAAAAGCTACTAAATTTGGTTTAAAAAAATCCATGGCCTAGAATCTGCTTTTTTAGGCCTAAAATGTGATTTTCAAATCAATGTTTCTCAAAAGTCGCCAAAATACCCTTTTTATGAAGAATTTTTTCCAAAAAAGAGCAAAAATAGGTCAAAGTTTGTACCTCAAAAAGCGACTTTTTCCTGGATTTGGGTCTTCCCCCCTCGGGGGCACACTATCTCCCCCTCCGAAAAAACGGGGGGTCCGCGATCCCCCCTCCGGACCAGGAACTACACTGGATACGAGTCATCATAGCGGTATGAAGATCAAGAGATCAACACGGAATCAAACCGCAAGGTCCACAGAACAACGGTGCGAACTCTGGCCAGCCGAAACTCTTCATAACACGCGTGATACAAGTGTAGAGCAATCGAGTCCATCCAGCACATTATATATACCAACAATAATGATCGACCACAAAGCAACCAACATATTCGCCACCAGCACATAACACAACGAACATGGAAAAGTGAAAACCCAGCAAGAAGAACAAAAATTAATCACACAAAATACACTTGTAGGAATACGTTTTACTTCGCATGCGAAATATCATTTCCGTCGAGGCCGTCCGACCGACTTAATCCTTCTTCTTTGGTGGCGGAGGTGAACCTGGAAAGCATAAAGAAATGCACCTTTGGCATTTGTGATCACGAAAAAATGCAAGTGACCAAACGTTTTCCCAGCAGAAAGCCTCGTTTGAGTCCACAGACGTTTGGCTTGGTGGAACCATGCTTTCGGGTTTTCGAACAATTTCGCTGATCGTCGGACTCCGTCATGTTCGGCTTTGTCGTTGTTTGTGGTTTCTGGAAGGATATGCCAGGTTATCACCGGGCACGAATATCTCATCAATTGAGTGTCTAAAGAACCACGTAAACAAGCATGCACCCACGTTTACTTTCGCTGAACCTTTTGCTGGTGCGCCAGTTTCGCGACACTTTTCGGTGTCAGAATAATCTGACCAGTCCGACGACGATCCAGTCGTTGTTGACGTAGCTGGAAAATGGGGTCCATTTTTTCAATTTTTAACCATTAGAACGTGCACCTTTCAATTTTTCATTATATCGAAGACTTCACCTTTCTGGGATGGCCATAATAGCCTAAAGCAGTGCAGGGATGTGGTTGGGGGGGGGGGTATGGGGGGGGGGGTTTTACCCCCCCCCCCCCAACTGCTAGGTAGCTTTCTTGCTCCGAAACCCATACCCCCCCCCAAACTGGCTAGCTAGCTTTCTTGCTCCGGTCATCAAGTAAGAAAAGTGTTGATTTTAGTGCCAAAATGACCATTTTATGGGCCAAAATGGTCAAATTCGTTCAAATTTTCTCACACGTGCACAAAAATACGCATTTTAAGGCTTATTTTAGCATAATTTCGACCAAATTTTATACCCCTGTTTTTGACTTCTGGACCAATACCCCCCCAAATCGGGGTACCCGGCTAGCTAGCTAGCTTTCTTGTGCCGGACCCCTCCAGCTAGCTAGCTTTCTTGCTCGGACCAACTACATCACTGAAGCAGTGGTGTCGTTGGGAGGGAAGGGGGGGGGGTTACCCCCCCCTAGTATCCGGTATCCGGTATCTTGATTTTTTCACCCAGGGGTATCCGGTATCCTGACTTTTTGTCCAAGGGTATCCTGCCCTAAAAATTTTCCGAAAACGGTGAAAATCGCCCATTTTTACCTCCAAAATGCTCAACATCGCTTGCTAGCGCAAGCATAACCCCCAAAATGACCATTTTTTGCGCTTTCAGCACCGATTTTGCTCAATTTTCCTCTTAAAAAATTGACTTTTTTGAACAACCCCCCCCCCTGGGTATCCGAGATTTTTTATTTTAGGGAGCAACCCCCCCCCCCTGGTATCCGAGATTTTTCATTTTGGGTATCCGGTATCCGAAAATTTTGGATTTTGGGTATCCGGTATCCTGACTTTTTGATTTCCCAACGACACCACTGGCCTAAAGCTTAGGTGTTTTACTTGCAAGCGCCAAGTTCTCCTTTCGGTATGCATCTTTCCTTGGACGCGTTTCCTTGGACCAAGAAAGACAGGAAACACTATACCTGTACCTAGGGGAGCCCCCACTCCCCCCAGCTGCACCAGTGTAGGGGAGGTTACTTAGAGGCAGTGTAGTTCCTGGTCCGGAGGGGGAACAGGCGGTGCCCCCTTTTTTCGGAGGGGGAACAGACGTACCCACCTGGGGCTGGGGGAAGGACCCCGAAGGGGGGTGCAGATCAGCCATAAAAGGCTTTACGTCATCATATACTCAACCACAGACGTTGTACATAAGGTGTCTTATACAAGAACTTGACTTTACGACCCCCAAGCGGGGAATTCCAAGTTGGGGGGCTGTATTTTTGGGGGGCTCTATTTTTTCACTGACCCCTTTTAGGGGGGCTGTATTTTTGGGGGGCTCTATTTTAGGGAATACGGTACCCGGAGGGGGAACAGTGGGGCAGGCGTACCATGGAGGGGGAACAGACGTACCCGAGGGGGCAGTGCTGTGGCTACTTTTGCGGGGCGGGTAGGGTACATAGGTGGAAAAAATCGGGGCGGGTAGGGGGCAGAGGTCGCAATCGGGCCGGCCCGACGTCGGGCCGGGCCGGGCCGGGCCGCGATTTTGGGCGTTTGGCTCGGGCCGGGCCGGGCCGGAGATTTGGAGGGTCGGGCCGGGCCGGGCCGGGCACCCCGGCCCGAAGCTTCTGAAGTGACTTATTTTACTGAAAAAAGTAGGGTTTTTTTTGTCAAAAACACTAAAATTTCTGACGGATTCAGCAAGTAAGTGATCAGTATTGTCCAGTGGTGTGGCTACCCAGGTGTGCAATCAACTTACTGTACCACCAGAAAGGCCTGCAATCAACCTACCTACTGTACCGGCCGAGCTAGGGGGGAACAAAAATTTTTGTGTCTAAATTTAGATGCAAATGCACTCTAAAACCCTCATTTCGCGCGATTTTTCGATTATTTGGAGTGAAAAATTTCGATTTTATACCATTTTGGGCCAAAAATAGCAACCTACTGTACCAGCCGGGGGCGGCGACCTACCTACTGTACCAGGATGGCGCGTCATCGACCTTACCTACCTACTGTACCTAGGAGGGACCCCCAGCCACACCATCGGTATTGTCTATCTGGCGACTTTTTTATGGAAAACAATGAATTTTCAACCAAAAAAATAGATTCAAAAATCGCAAAAATTATGACAAAAATTGGGTTAAAATCTGAGCCAAAAATTCGGGCCGGGCCGGGCCGGGCCGGAGATTTGGGGGTTCGGGCCGGGCCGGGCCGGAGATTTGGGGGTACGGGTCGGGCCGGGCCGGGCCGGGCCGGGCCGGAGATTTGGGGGCTCGGGCCGGGCCGGGCCGGCCAAACCCGGCCCGATTGCGACCTCTGGTAGGGGGTAGTGTACCTGGGATTTTGGGGGGGGGGGGGGGCCGGGGGGGGGGGGGGGGGGGGGGGATCGGGCGGGGCGGGTAGGGTACAACACAAGTTTTTTCGGGTGCCTGTTTTTATGTACTAAAAAGTGCATATATCGCGCGCAGCGCGAGATTTTTTGCACTTTTTAGGGTTTTCGGTCGAAATTTGGGCATTTTTGACCGAAAAATGGGCATTTTGGGGGTAAAAATCGGGGCGGGTCGGGTACCAGGGCGGGGCGGGTCGGGGGGTAGGGTACAAGAGCGGGGCGGGTAGGGGGGTAGCGTACCAGGCCGGGGCGGGTAGGGTACCATTGGGGGGGACCCCCCACCCCCCCCCCCCCCCCAGCCACAGCACTGCGAGGGGGACCCCCTCCCCCCAGGAACTACACTGCTTAGGGGGGTCTATTCCGGGGGGGGGGGGGCTATTCTATTTCTATAAAACAGAACACGAACCGTCAGACCAGTCCTCATCGCTATCATCATCTTTGGCATCAGCAATAGCATCGCGTGTCGGATACGAAGTTGCCATTTTTCGTAATAATTCACAGAGCTGGTTGCTTTCAAAATACAGGTGTCTCGCTGGCTCGGCCACTCACCAATAAAAAATTAATCTTCACACGCGTGCGTGAGTACCGTAAAAACCTAAACACAGTCTCGAGCCCCGCCGGAGTTTTGGTCAGTCGGGCTGGGGCAGGGCCCAACGGCGGCCGAGGTTACCCGGCCGGCTCGATCCTAACCTCTGGTGCCTGCTGGGGTGGACCAAATCAAATGAGTCAAGGGAACTGATCCCAACCTGCTGATTGTTGGCTTGATCGGGTGCACCTCGCTTTGCTCCGGCTTTGTTGCTGGCGACAAAACCAGTGAAAAATTGAAACACCCAAAAATTAAAAACCAATGAAAGAGAAAAATGCGCGAAAGTTGAAGCGCTCTGCCTATGACAAAAAGCAACATTGTTTTGATTCTCGAAACGAAGTTGGGGTTAAGCTGTGCTCAACGCGCCACATGCAATTAACCAAGATGAGCCTTTCGCTGAATTAACTTCAGATTTCAGTTTGTCTCAGTCACGAACTTGAGTGCGTCAGGGGCAGCCCTGAGCCTACCAAAGTTAGTATTTAAACGTATATGCAGGTGTGCTTTGAGGGTACGGGGTGCATATGCATGACGCGTGGTGGGGTCGCGGTTTCAACCCAAGGTCTAATACGGCGGCCTAGGTCTCGTCAGTTAGACGGCCAGGGCTGGCCCCCAAAACCTGACTCTCAGTCACATTCACAGAAAATTCAATCCAAGCAAAGAGCTTCACGCGATGACCCATAACAGAAGCACATGCGGGCATGTGATAAGTCAAGCGGAGAATGCCGTTTTGTTTTTATTTTTTGAGAGCCACTGCTCTGATGCAGAGTCCGCATTCAGCGTTCACACAAGTCAACGTTTTTATCTCTGGGCTTTGGATATGATAAATCCGTAAATCATCAAGATCTGCATCGTTTGCCACCCCCAATGAATACCGTAATGCTGGTGTTGCTGCTGCTATTGGGCACCGCTGTTTGTGTGCCATTCAGGCGAGACGATTTGGAGGATTCCGACGTTGGTTAAAAAAATTCTGTTGCTAGTTTGGATTTGACTTTGACCAATAGACATTTAAATGAATTCAAGCGGCCGAAAATTTACGCCGCGCATACTTTTTTCAGTTGGTTCTGGTAAAGCGTCAGGCAGATGATATGGATTCCGACGTTGAGGATTCCCATTCCGGTGATGTGAAACAGCGGCCAATGGTGGTTCTGCCGATCTTCTTCACGCAACATTTCTATGACAAAGAAGAAGACGACGATGATGACGAAGACGATTCATCGCAATCCCATCACGTGCATCATTTCCACCCCCATCCGCCCATGTTCCAACCACACCCCTATTATGGCTGAAGAGCAGGGTTGGGCAAAAAAAAAATTTTTTTTTTAAAAAAAGGTTTTTGAAAAAATTTTTTTAAAAAAAAAAATTTTTTTTTTAAAAATTTTCGGGGGAACAAAATGTTCTAAAACGTCCAAAAATGGCCCTTTTGGGGGTTATTTTTTGTCATTTTTTCTCAAGGGTCGAAAAATTTTCTTCACAAGATCACCTTTGGGGCATGTATTTGGTACCTAAGATACCCCAAATGATGTTATTATACCTTCCCTTGGTACATGGGACACAGTATGCATGTGCCTACATGGTACTTCGATGTCATACCCCATCAGGTCGGTCATATACGACTGATTCAGCTGCCCGACAAGTATTTCTGCAGCTTATATTCTCAATTCTGTGTGGTTTATGAGTGAATCTTGCTTATTCGGCCACAAACTGTTGTGTCCGATACCACAGAGCAGCAATCATCGGTCCATATCAAGCACAGACTGTTGGATCGTACCGAAATGACGTAAACACCCTTGATAAGTGATGCAAACCAAGTCACAAAAGTGACTTGTCAATTAAAGTTGCATTTTTCGCGATTTTGCGCGTTTTTTAGGCAAATTTGGTAAAATTTCCCCGAATCTCAGACTTTTTAAAAAAAAATTTTTTTTTTAAAAAAAACTTGTTTAAAAAAAATTTTTTTTTCCAACCCTGCTGAAGAGAGATTACCTGGTTTGACATCAGATCAATTTTTATGCGCCGTGTGATCTTTTGTGAAAAGAGTATCCCCATTGGTGTTGGAGTTCATGGTTTTTGTTTTTGTGACCAAGCAAAATGTGAACATTGTATGGGTATATTAGAATCAGAATGTTGAATTATCCATAAGCTTGAATGAGTAGGTAAGCATTTCTGTGCATTGTGATTTTGGGAAATAGAACTGCGTACTTTTGGATGCTCACACCTGCCATCAGTTCCTGCATCGCTTCTTTCTTTTGATATGACTCGAAGATATTTTACAGGCACACCACGAGTACAAGATAAAGCTTGCCAGAAAAAAACAGAAACTTTGAAATTTTATTATTATTGTGTTTGCACTCGAAAGTCTAACGTTTGAATACCGGCTAAGCATCACAAAATCATCAACATCACGATCGTACCAAAATGAATACCGTAACCCTGATGTTGCTACTATTGGCCACCGTCATTTGTGTGGCGCTCAACCAAGACGATTTCGATGATTCCGAAGTAAGTCTCATAGATTGTGAGTCAAGATGAACAAATGTTGTGATAGATGAAAGTTACACAGCACAACTTTGCCGGTGCTTTCAGTCGAATCGGGTAAAGCGAAAGGACGATTACGATGATGGCCAACAGTCAACAATGGTGGTTCTGCCGCTTTTCTTCACGCAACATTTTCATAAAAGCGACGATGACGAAAAAACTTAAGGAAACCTCAATTCGACTCCAATTTTACCGTTATGATTCATATAGTTTGACAACAGATCGTGTTTATAATACTACGTGAAGCATTTCGTGAAAAAAAAACGTGACTATTATCCGTATGTAGAGGGCACTGTGTGGATTGGTTGTTGTTTTGATATTGCACAAGAGTGTGAACATTGCGTTTGTGTTATTTTTATTCGTGCTGCGTTGAAGAGTAAAACATTTATGATGAAGTTATGCATTGCCGGCAATCATGTTTGACTGCTTTTGATATACACTATACTGTAGACCGAAAGATAGAGCGACAAACTCGGTGATACGATCGTACCGGACGTGCTTTGCCTTGGTCACGTGACTGTTATGAAGACGCCCCTAACTTCGTCCGGCGTAAAAGACGTTCCCCGACCGAAATGAATAACCTTTAATATGGACGAAAATAGTGCCTCCAGTAAATTGCTTAATGCAAATGCAAGAATCACGCTTCATCAAAGGTTCACACATCCGGTTCTATCTGATGATCACCAAGTTTGGTATTGCTCATGGGGTTTTTCCACCTCAAAATATTCAAAATTTGGTGGCCGCAGAGTAGGCTCACGCACCACGAAGGGATTAAGCACACAGTGGTACTGATAGCAAACCATTCATTCCGCATTCATACTAGGTCATGTAACAAAGGACAGGACACTGTCAGGACCATAAAAGCAGGCAGAAGCGTCAGCTTTTGATCACTGTTTTTACACTCAGAAGCGACGCTTGGCCTTGTAGTTCGATATCCGAGTTCACAAAATCATCAAGATCACAATCGTTCCAAAATGACTACCGCAACCCTGGTGTTGCTGCTGTTGGCCACCGCCGTTTGCGTTGTGCGCAGTCAAGACGATTTGGGTGCTGTCGATGTTTGTTTGTTTTTGAACGATTTCAATTTTGTCACAGTGATTTCTCTGCCCAACAAAAATTCACAAAATTTCTTCAGATGGACCTGGACAAGCGTCAGACCGATGTGGATTTCGATGACGTAAGATGACATATTGCACCTTTTTGGAACTTTTTGGCAAGTCCATGTTTTGTCCTTTGGTTCCAGGTCGATGAACTGACAAAGCGAAACCACTATGGGGATGAGGAGCTCGGCAGAGGCAAGGTACTGATTGGACTGCGCATGTGTTACCATGCTTTCAAAGTCGTGTAACACTGCACTCCTGCACGGTCACTGTTGAAACATATCGTTTTTTGTTGCAGCGTAATTTCAAGAAATGAAGACGAAGATGATGCTGTTGAGGCGCGTATTTGATATCCGGATATTTTTTTTTAAAATACTTGGGATGTTTTGTGATAAGTGATTAGTACAAACTTTGTTTTCATTTTTGTAAGCGACATGTGACAATGCATTGCATTGAATTCCTTTCGTCAGCATAAAAATTTGTCACCCGTAAGTTCCACCTATCTTTCCAAGCGCGTGTCAGGTTTTCCAGCGCGAAAAATACAGTCCGTTTTAGGCTTGGTTGCGTGTTTCCTTCGATTCAAGCTGAGGCTTAAAGTCAGTTTGTACTCTGACTGCCCGGCAGTAGCAGTGAGAAATTTGTGGCTGCCCGTTCGGTCAGCTCATTACCAGACCAAGAACAGCAGGCAGCGGTCAATGGACAGATCAGAGCAGGCAATCACCACAAGCAATAACTGCCTTGCCGGGCACTTCTGCGTGGTAATGACTTCTCCGAATTTTGATTTCTACTTCCCGGAAGTCAGAAGTATAAATCGACCTTTAGGCGCAGGCCTAAGCCTGAGCCTAAAAATAAGCCTAAACCTAATTCCGTACCTGTTTAGGTTGTTGTCCAGATTGTCGCTTTTGTTTCAATGACTGCTTCTTCAATGTTTTGTCGTCTTTGTCTTGTCCTTTACGTCAGCCGCCTATGGCGTCGAATTGGTGGGAAATAATCAGTATAGCACACGTCCACGCTTCAGTGGAAAACTGGTTGAAAAATTGTAGAATTAGAAAAGCTTATTTGAATTCTGGTTCTATTTTGTTTTCGTTGTAGAGCCGCGAGACACAAATAATCGTTTATTTCGGTTCCGGTAACCTGAATTCTCTAGCATTTGTCATTTTCAATTGCAAAGCTAACGTTCACACTTGGACTTCGAGTTGAATATCAGAATTGCCATGTGAATCATCAAGACCACCATCATATCGCAATGGGTACCGTAACCGTGGTGTTTGTGCTGTTGACCGCCTTCGTTTGTGTTGTGCTCAATCAGGACGACATGGATTTGGACGTTTGTTCCGTTGAGAAGTGCGATTTGTAGTGTTCACGAAAGTCATGTTATGACGTTCTCACACGCAAACCTACACATGTTGTGATCTTAGCCCTAATTTCAGCAATCAGATCCGGAGAAGCGACAGACCGACGTGGACTTGAAAGATGTAAACAGTTTCGCAGTTTCATTGACTTCGCTTGTACAGACATTTTTAAGCATGTGCTTCCTCCCTGCAGACCGGTGAACTGGCAAAGCGAAGCTTCTCTCCGGAAACGTTCGAGGACTTTGAGAGAGTCCCGGTGAGTATTACATATGATTAGTACCTGATTGTGGTATAAGTTTTACTGCTCCTGCTAAATACTGCGTCTGAGAAAACTACTGGCTTACCACATGATCATGCTAATCAATTCAGCGCAAAGCCAGAGGAAGGAAGAAGCTTGGCAGGAAGACAAAACCTAGAAGGAAACAGAGGAAGAAAATAACGAAGGGAATTCGAAAGAAAAAGGTGAAAAATGTGAAGAATGTTAAGCAACGAAGAAACAGGCAAAAGAAAAATGGGAAAAATAGGCTGGGCAAAAACACGAAGAAAGTGAAACAACAGAGGAATGAAAAGAAGATGGTGACGAATAAAGGCAAGAAGAAGAAGCCGCAACAAAAGAAGAACAAGAAGGAAATGAAGATAAATGGCAAGAGGAGGAAGAAGCCACAACAAAAGAATAACAAGAAGAAGATGAAAATAAGTGACAAGAAGAAGAAGCCACAACAAAAGAGTAAACAGAAGAAGATGAAAACAAATGGCAAGAAGAAGAAGCCACAACAAATGAATAAAACAAAGAAGGTAACGATGAGTAGCAAGAAGAAAGCACAACAAAAGAATAAAAAGAAAAAGAAGAAGACACTAAATGGCAAGAAGGAGAAGAAACAGAAAAGTAAGAAGAAGAATAAGCTTGAAACGAAGAAGAAACAGAAAAAGATGAAAGACAAGAAAAAGAAACGGAAGAATATGGAAAGTGATCCCGGAGGACAAGGAGTTGGCGCTGGGGCAGCTCTAGCCGGAGCCGGAATTGGTGCAGGGGCTGCTCTGGGCGGAGCCGGAATTGGCGCAGGGGCTGCTCTGGGCGGAGCCGGAATTGGCGCAGGCGCAGCTCTGGGCGGGGCCGGGCTTGGCAAGGGAGAAGCTGGCCCCGGCGGAGGCGGAGCTCTCGAGGCCCGAGGATCGGTGGGGCTGGCCCCGGCGGAGGCGGAGGTTTCGGTGGAGCTGGCCCCGGCGGAGGCGGAGGTTTCGGTGGGGCTGGCCCCGGCGGAGGCGGAGGTTTCGGTGGAGCTGGCCCCGGCGGAGGCGGAGGTTTCGGTGGAGCTGGTCCCGGCGGAGGCGGAGGTTCGAGCGCCCCGGCGGAGGCGGAGGTTTCGGTGGCTCAGGCGTGGGCGCAGCAGCCGCACAAGGGATGGAAGCACCGGGACAATGGAGAGGAGGTGCTTGCCAAGGAGGACAATGCCAAATAGCAGATATGAGTCCAGGGGCAGACATCGGCCAAGATCAAGGTGGTTCGGGACGAACACCGGGAAACGCCGGGCAAGGTTTACTTTTTGGAGCTTCAAATCGGATATCATCCATAATATGAATTTACGGCCTTTCGTGTGACATAAAACACCCAACACAAACAGGTCAACAAGGAGGAGACGACTTCGGTGGAGGAACGGAATCTGAAGAAGAGGACAGTTCCGCTGAGGAAGAAGAAGAAGAAGATTCCCGAGGAGCATCACAAAAAGACGGGCAAGGTTTGCTCTTTGGGGCTTCTAATTTGGGGTTTCTTCTGTGGCATAAAGCATACAACACAAACAGATCATCAAGAATCAGATGACATCGGTGGACGAAAAGACCCCGAAAGGCAAGAATCTTTTGCTGGAGAAAAAGGAGGAAATCACGCAGGAGCATCTGAGGATGACAGCCAAGGTCTACATTTCCCAGGGCTTTTATTCCTCGTTCATAAGTAACGTTAAAGCTCTTAGTGTGTTGCTCGTAAGTGCACAAGTATTGAAGAGCGTGAACAAAACAAAACGCACACACAGGTTCTGAGAACTTGGACGGTCAACAAAAAGTAGGCGATTTCCGAGGAGGAGGAGGAATTGGTGCAAAGGAACATTTCACACAAGGCGTAGAAAAACAAGACTGGGGAGGTGGACCGGCGGAAGACTTCGGGCCAGGTTTGCTATCGTTGGAGTTCTTATCTCGAATTCATAAGTCTTTAGCGCTTATCGTCTGTTGCTCATAATTATATCAACGTTGATGACTGTTTATAAAACATAGAGCGCACACAGGTTCTGAGAAAGTGGGCGCGCAACAGAAAGGAGGCGACTTCCAAGGAGAAGGAGACATTGGAGCGAAAGAAAATTCCACACAAGACGAAGAAAGAAAAGAATGGGGAGGGGCACCGGCGGAAGAAAGAAAAGACTGGGGAGGGGGACCGGCGGAAGAAAGAAAAGACGGGGGAGGGGGACCGGCCGAAGACTTCCAGCAACATTCAAAGGAATTTGAAGGAGAACCAGAAGAAGAATTCAAGCAGAGAGACGAACACAAAAGTGAAGGTACCCAATGGGAACACCAAGACGGACAAGGAATTGGAGAGACAGATGAGCAATGGAAGGGAAAACTGGACACGGAAGCGGCAATGGCTTAGCACTGATGTTAAAGCGATTCAGGACCAAATGAAAAGTGATATTATGACTTGTTACATGTCGCATTTTTACATGACGTACGATGTGTTTTATATCAGTTGAAATGTGTTTTTTTTGATTGTCCATAAACCGCCCAATGGAAGCGAAAGCGAAATAACCGCGTTGAAATTTGAGTGCAGACGATAAACAGATCTAGAAAATTATGTAGGTAACGGATTTTTGAACGCCTATCCGCCCGCCTCCATGGAAACTAGGGGGAAAACTGGGTATTATTCAGGCAGAGGATAATACATGGACAGATCTGGAAAATCTGTATGATGAGATTTTGGCTGTTGATTCGGCCACCCGAAGACGAAAGAACGGGGTTAAAGACTGTATTACGAAAGAATCGTTATTGTGAGAGTGAATATTTTGCGAAAAACGTGAGGGCTTGGTATCTTTTAATCCGGGATATGCATTGGCCTATAAGGAGCACAAACACAGATCAGGGAGCACCGAATACCATAATATCGAACAAGACCACCGGTGCGTTCTTGAGTGCTAATGTACTGAAACTTCAAAATGAAAAAACGCACTTTTGCGTTTGTTATTTGGCGTTCGAATGTACACACGGATAATTTCAATTTGGTCATCTGAATTCAGTCGCATTTCATTATTTTACTTTTCCGTTTGCAAAAACAACGTTCACGCTTGGACTTCGAATTGAATATCAGAATTCCCATGTGAATCATCAAGACCACCATTATATCGCTATGGGTACCGTAACCGTGGTGTTTGTGCTGTTGACCACCTTCGTTTGTGTGGTGCTCAATCAGGACGACGTGGATTTAGACGTTTGTTCCGTTGAGAAGTGCGATTTGTAGTGTTCACGAAAGTCATGTTATGACGTTCTCACACGCATGTTGCGACCTTTCCCTCAATTACTTCAGACTGATTTGGAAAAACGACAGGCCGACATGGACTTCGATAGCGTGAGATATCAAGTGTTGCTTTCTTTTTTATTCCGGATTTTAAACACTTATGAGAGTCTTTCCTTTCTACAGACCGCTGACCTGGCAAAGCAAAATTACTCTTTGGCTACGAAAGAAGACTTTGATAGAGTTAGGGTGAGTAATTCAATCAGTAACTATATTATGAGTGCAATCTTCATCATTCAAATGCGCAGTTATAATCGTCACTTTAAGGTTCTTACATGCTCATTGTTTTAGCGAGCTAGACCCAGGGCAAAGAAGAAGGCAAAGAAACCGAGGAAAAAGCGAAAAAATAGGAAGAATTTCAAAAGGACGCAGCCGAAGAAAAAGAAAAGCAGGAACCAGAAGAAAATTGGAAAAAATGTGACGAGTGTTAAAAGACAGAAAACCAAGGGAAAGAAGGGCAAGGGTAGGAAGAACAGCAAGAAGATGAAAGTCAAACAAATGGATACGAAAAAACAGAATGGAAAACATCTGAAGCAGAAAGCGAAAAGTGTGAAAGGTGTTGGTGGGAAGAAAAACAAAAGACAGAAGGATAAAAAGAAGAACAGATTAAAGGATAAGAAAGGGTTGATGGATAAAAACAAGAAGAAAAAGAACTTAAAGAGCTCGAAGAACAAAGGACTGAAGGAGAAGAAGAAGAGAGGAAAGAGTAAGAACAGGCCGATGAATCGCAACAAAAAGAAAACCAAAGGAAAGAACATCAAGAAAAACAAGAAAAATATGAAAGATGTAAAAGGGAAAGGGAAGCAAAAGAAGAAGGGAAAGCAAATAAAAAAAAGAAGTAAATGGCAAGAAGAAGAAGCCACAAAAAAGAAGAAGAAGAATATGCTTGACACGAAGACAAAGAAAGCAGAAAAAGCTGAAAGACAAAGAAAAAAAACAGAAGAAGTCGAAAAAAAAGCCAATTGCGAAGAACTAGGAGTTGGCGCAGGGGCTGCTCTTTGGATGGGCGGGGCCGGGCTTGGGGCAGGGGCGCTGTGGGCGGGGCCGGCCTTGGGGCAGGCGCAGCTCTTGGCGG
>JASAMV010005086.1:0-18554 GCA_030248065.1 Rhynchonema sp. JSB1_4
CTACTGTATCGGCCGAGCTTGGGGGGGGGGGCTAACAAAAATTTTTAAGTTTAATATTGATGAAAATGTGCTCTAAAACGCTCATTTCGCGCGTAGCGCGCGATTTTTCGCCTGTTTGGAGTATACTTGCGTATTTTTTCCCGCAAAATATATTTTGGGAAAAAAAACCGTTTTTTTTCCGAAAAAAAAAACCGTTTTTTTTCCAAATATTTTGCCAGTACTTAAGGATACCCATGGTCCAAAAACGCCTATTTTGGAGAAAATTTTGTCGGGAAATGGACTGAAACAGGCTAAAAAAGCACTTGGAGACTAAAAAGTGCTCATTTTGAACTGTTTAGCACCGATTTACATTGGTTTTGACAACATCCTTTCGCAACCTTTGAAAGTATCTCGGAAATTTTTGGAAAAAAAACCGTTTTTTTTCAAAAGTTGCCACTTGGAAAAATTTCCGGAAAAATAAAAACGTATTTTTCCGGGCCTCGGAAAAAAAACGGTTTTTTTTTCGGTTTTTTTTCCGGAACAAAACGGTTTTTTTTCCCGCCGCAAGTATAGTTTAGTGAAAAATACCGATTTCATACCATTTCGAGCAAAAATAGCAACCAATGACGGCCGCCGGGCGGCGACCTACCTACTGTATGTACCAAGATGGAGCGTCAATATACCTAACCTACTGTCCCTCCGGGGGACCCCTACCGCCCCACCCCTTGCTGCACCATTGGTCTTGTATATCTGACGACGTTTCATGGAAAACAATGAATATTCAACCAAAAAAAAAAGCCACAAAAAAACGAAAAAATTATGACAAAAATTGGGTTAAAATCTGAGCCAAAAATTAGGGCCGGGCCGGAGATTTGGGGGTTCGGGCCGGGCCCGGCCGGGGATTTGGGGGGTCGGGCCCCGGCCCGATTGCGACCTCTGCCCGATTCCCACCTCTGCTCTGGTCTCTTCGGCTCAGAGGTCGCAATCGGGCAGGGCCGACCTCGGGCCCGGCCCGGCCGGGCCGGGCCGAGCCGGGCCGGGCCGCGATTTTGGGCTTTTGGCTCGGGCCGGGCCGGGCCGGGCCGGAGATTTGGAGGGTCGGGCCGGGCCGGCCCGGCACCCCGGCCCGAAGCTTCTGAAGTGACTTATTTTACTGAAAAAGTGGGGTTTTTTTTGTCCAAAATGCTAAAATTTCTGATGCATTCAGCAAGTAAGTGATCAGTAAGTGATCATTGTCCAGTCGTGTGGCTACCCAGGCGTGCAATCAACCTACTGTACCACCAGAAAGGCCTGAAATCAACCTACCTACTGTACCGACCGGCCGAGCAAGGGGGGAACAAAATTTTCATGTCCAAGTTTCGATGAAAATGTACTCTAAAACCCTCCAAATTTTTCGATTATTTGGAATGAAAAATATGGATTTTATACCATTTTGAACCAAAAATAGCAACCTACTGTACCAGCCGGGGGGCGGCGACCTACCTACTGTACCAGGATAGCACATCATCTACCTACTGTACCTAGGGGGGACCCCCCAGCCACACCATTGGTATTGTCTATCTGCCGACTTTTTCATGGAACACAATGAAATTTCAACAAAAAAAATTGATTCAAAAATCGCAAAAATTATGACAAAAATTGATTTAAATAAAATCTGAGCCAAAAATTCGGGCCGGGCCGGGCCGGGCCGGGCCGGAGGTTTAGGGGGTTCGGGCCGGCCCGGGCCGGCGATTGGGGGGTACGGGCGGGGCCGGGCCGGGCGGGGCCGGAGATATGGGGGCTAGGGCCGGGCCGGGCCGGCCAAACCCGGCCCGATTGCGACCTCTGCGTTCAGCTGCTTTGAAAAATTGAATCCTTGTCGTCGACGGGGCACGCATAATGGGAAAAGCTTGGACTGTTTCAAAATTGGCTCCCCCGGGCGCGACACAACGCGCGCCAGGCCAGGGCTCGCGCGGGAACTTTTTTTTGAAGGACGGGAAAAGTTGGGAAAATTTCCCGTTTTCCCCAAGGGTCCGGGAATTCTTTCAGGAAATGGAGTTTCGAACTCTGAAGGACGGGAAATGTCGCGGGAAATGGTTTTCAGAATTTTGAAGGACGGAAAATTGCGGGAAAAGGCCAGGAATTTCCCGCGGAAAACAGATATTTCCCGTAAATTTCCCGCCCTAGATTTTGGTTTGAGAAGTTACTAACACAATAGTTGACCACTATAAACGTTCCTTTACTTTAGATGTTTTAAAAAGTGGACAACACTTCCTGTTTGGACACCACAACTGTACAGTATTTACCAAGAATTCAGGCCTGTTCATGCTGAGACACGTGCAAGAGAGCGTTCTGGTTACACACACGTGCCATTAAATCCGTGAATTTCTGATTGATCGGTTCAGTGCGTGAGCCGCTAATTGTAAGTTGAAAAATGCAGCCTAGGTCAATTGCTCAGGGCCGTGATCATCATGAACAGGTCTGAGAAAGAGAAAATTCTATTTCCAACCCATACTAAAGAAGAAAAGTCAACAAGAGATGATCTGATCGTTTCGATTTCCCGTTTCCCGCGGGAAATTTCACGGGAATTACTGACGGGAATTCCCGCGCGGGAAATGGTCGAAGGACGGGAATTCCCGCGGGAATTTTCAGGCACTATTTCCCGCGGGAAATGGCACTATCTAAAATATTTCCCGGGAAATGGGGACGGGAAATTTCCCGCAAATTTCCCTCCCTCCCGCGTATTGCGCGGGAAAAAAATTTCCCGCCGTATTTTTCGACCTCAAAACCCTAAAAATTGCGCGCTCCGCGCCGCGATTTTTAGGGTTTAAAGTGGATGGCGGGAAATTTTTCTGGGAGGGAGGGATTCCGTCTGCCGGGAAATATTTCGATAGTGCCATTTCCGCGGGAAATAGTGCCTGAAACCCGCGCCCCGTACTTCGACCAGTTTCCCGCGGCGGGAATTCCCGGTCAGCCCGTGAAATTTCCCGCGGGAAAATGGAAAACGACTAGGATCATATTCTTGTTGAGTTTTCTTCTTAGGTATGGGTTGGAATAAAATTTTTCTACTTTCTGCAGACCTCTTTCATAATAATTCGCGCCCTAAAAACAACTGACCCCACTGTTCAACTTACTAGCCGCGCTCACGCACTGAACAATACGAATCAGAAATTCAGCGGAGTTGAGTGGGGCAGCGTGTGTGTAACCAGAACGCTCTACTACACGTGTCCACAGTGGGAGCGGCCCTGGGTCCTCTCGGTGGGGGAGATGCTGTACAGTTGTGGTGTCCAAACAGAAGTGTTGTCCACTTTTTAAAAAACATCTGAATTGAATTATAGTGGTCCGATATTGTGTTAGTAACTTCTCAAACCAAAATCTAGGGCGGGGTGCGGGAAAATATACTGTTTCCGCGGGAAATCCTCACCTTTTCCGCAAATTTCCGTATTTTCAAAATTTCTGAAAACCATTTTCCGGCAACATTTCCCGTCCTTGTCCAAACCTCCGTTCAATTCCCGGAGTTTGGGGTTCCCAACTTTTCCGTCCCTTCAAAAAAAAATTCCCGCGCAAGCCTTGGCCTAGCGCGCTCCGCTAGCGCGCGCGCCCGGGGAAAACAATTTGAAACGGTGTTTCCCATTATGGTGCCGCTATACGACAAGGATTCGATTTTTCAAAGCAGCTAAACGCAGAATTCGGCAAGTCGGCGCAGTTTAGGCCGGCCCGGCCCAGCCGACCCCCAAATCTCCCAGCCAGCCCAGCCCCCAAATCTCCGGCCCGGCCCAGCCCAGACCCCGGAATCCAGCCCCGGCCCAGCCCAGCCCGGCCCGAATTTTTGGCTCAGATTTTCCTTTTTCAGAATGATTTTGTCATAATTTTTCACGATTTTTGAATCAATTTTTTTTGTTGAAATTTCAGTCTGAAGGAAAAAAAGTCGGCAGATTTAGACAAATTCAAAATGGTGGGCTGGGGGAATCCCCCTAGCTACAGTAGGTCAGATGACGCGCCGCATCCTGGTACATCTAGGTAATCGCCGCCGGCTGAGCTTTACAGTAATTTGTTATTTTTGGTTCAAAATGGTCTGAAATCCATATTTTTAGAGTCCAATAATCGAAAATTTGGAGGTGCATTTTCATCTGAACTTGGACATGAAAAATTTTGTTCCCCCTAGCTCGGCCGGCTGGTACAGTAGGTAGGTTGATTTCAGGCCTTTCTGGTGGTACAGTAGTGGGGTGCCACGCCTGATAGCCACCAACAACTGGAGGCAGATGATCACTTACTGATCACTTACTTATTGAATGCATCAGAAAATTTTAGTATTTTGGACAAAAAAAACCCACTTTTTCGTGAATAAGTCACTTCAGACTCAGGCCTCGGCCCGGCCCGCCCCGACCCTCCGAATCTCCCCGCCCCCCCCCCGGCCCCGCCCCGCCCGAGCCGAGGCCCAAAATCGCGGCCCGGCCCGGCTCGGCCCGGCCCGCCGGAGGTCGGGCCGGCCCGATTAACTGAAGACCAGAGCGGAGGTGAGAAATGGGCAGAAGGTCGCACGAGAGCCATGCTCCGCCCCGGCCCGACCCGGAGCCCCCCGCCGCAGCCTTTTCAGCTAGATTTTAACCCAATTTTTGTCATAATTTTTTTCAAGTTTTCAGCCTCTTTTTTTGGTTGAAAATTCATTGTTTTCCACTGATTATTGTGACTACTTCGTTCAGTTACGTATACATTTTGTCTTTTATGGCTGCCGTTTTGCGACGCACTTGGACTTTAAATTGCTAACTGCACAACCGTCCGGTGTATGGAAGCAAATAAATGCCCGTTTTTGTATATGTGTGTAGGCTTTGGGAAGTTCCAGGCTTTGTTCTAATTGTCGGCGTTCTCCTCAATTAGATGTTTGTTGAAATCAGGCGTAACGCGATTGTGAAGCATTGCCTGTCCATGTATACAGCATTTTACTGTTTCGCAACTTTTTATTCACTTTATTAAGGCACAGTTTCGATTGCACAAGTCGGCTTTAGATTACACATCGCCGATAATTATACAATGTTTTCTCGAATTCTGAGACTCTTGCAAACATTTTCAGTTTTCATTCAGAAATACCAGTTGAGTGTAAAAGTCACAGGCAACCATAACTCAGCGAAATGCACACTCAATGGATTCTAGTCTGCGTCGGAGCAATTACGTTCGTGAGCTTGCCAATTCAGGCAAATGAGATAGCAGAACGACTGTTGGCAGTGGTGGAGAATATTGAGAGTGAAGTACAGCTGCCTCCTGAACTCAAATTGCCGAAAATCAGCCGGTAAGCAAAGAAGGGCTAAAGACGGTAAATGAAGACGACAATTTTGGCCAGTTTTGGAAAAAATATTCTGTGGTGGCTGCAGAAAGCCGCGAAGCAATGTAGCGGTCGCAGGCAGGGTTGGGCAAAAAAACGACGGGGTTTTTTCTCACAAAAACGACGTTTTTAAAAAAACGTCTGGGTCGTTTTTCGTTTTTTTTAAATCCTGTATTTTCTTGATTTTCCCTGATTTTTCAGGGAAAGTACCATAATTTTAAAGGAAAATAATTTTTTTTACCCATTTTGTTCAAAAAATTTCCGACCAATTTTTACTTTGTCGAGATATAGTAAATTTCCAAATTCGCTGCCGCTCAGTAAAATATACGCCCCATAATTAATGTCAAGTTATAAACCCGAACGCTAACCATGCGCGGTTCTGAAACATTGCACGCAGTTGCCTGTCTGGCTGGCAAGCTGCGTGTGTGTGACTGTCTCAATGTTTCACAAGTTGAATTTCGGGTTTAGAACCTGACATTAACTATGGGGCGTACTTTACTGTGCGGCAGCGAATTTGGAAATTTACGATACTACGTCGATATACGGAGTTTGACTTTCAATGCGGGTCCCGGCCAAAGTTAGTCCCATGATGCGGGTCTGATATGGGATGTTAACAACTCGCTAGAAAAGGGTTGAAACCCGTTTATTTTGGCTCAGAACACATAGAGTTACTTCATTTAACCACGTTTTCTTCCCAACATGAATGTTTTAAAACTTTTTTGGGACATGTTTCGGTCATCTGAGCGTTTTTAATTAAAAACATTTTTTCAAAAAAACGAATTTTTGAAAAATGTTTTTTGTCCAATCCTGGTCGCAAGTTTGGTGATCGGCTTGAATCTGCTTTGGTCAGACGAGTTTTTTACTATTGGATAATTGGATATCTTGGATATCACGCCACCAAGTTCGCTCCAGCGCTCTTTGGAATCAACAGTGCGGAAGCAAATCCACGAAAGTTTTTCTGCACATGCCTACTAATATTTCGGAACTACAAAAATTAAATAAGCTTCTCAGAATTCTGCGCGATCTCGCTCAGCTGCCAGAAAAGGCAACGACGCCCGATCCAGCTGCAGAATTGGAGCGAGCCGAACATCTGAGCAAAATCAAGGCGCGATTGAATGTGAGTCACTAAATCTGTATTCTACAATTGTTCTACAATTTGTGCTTAAAATCCGAAGGTTTGTTTGGGTTATTAGGTGGTTTTGGCCCACATGGTTTGTGCATTCGTCGAAGCTGTACTGAGCTGAGCTGAGCGTAAAGCCGGAGCTAGTTATTTTTTAGTCACGTAGCTTTCTCTATGCATCAGTGTCGAAAAAGATACAAAACGGGTAACCAAGAACGCTGCACAAACCGAACTTGTGTCTATGGTGTTATTTTCATTTCATACAGTGCACCTAAAATGTTCAGAAACAGCATTTCAGAAATTGCGAAGTCGACCGATTCTGCCACAACACGCCGAGCTCGTGCAGAAACTGCTGAAGGACTACCAGGATTTGCTTGACAGTCAGAGTCAACAGGAGGAGGGCAGAGACGTCTTTTATGAGGTTATGAGATTTTTGAAGGAAAAGTTATGTGAAACCTTTAAGTCCAAAATACACATCATAACTTTTTCAGCTGCCACCGGTTGTACCCGAAGATCTCGATCTGGGCAAACTGCCTGCGGATTACAAGTTTGACTCCGAAGAGTCCTCAGCTGCACCAGTACCCGCTCAGGAGAAGAAGGAGGCCGAAAGTCCCAAGGTGGAAGTAGCATCTGCTGACGAACAGACCGAAGAAGAAAGAGTGGAACAACCTGAGATCCCGGAAGAACTTCCATCAGCTCCTGAGGAGAAAGCAGTAGAGCCGGCAAACCAAGAGAAGCCAAGCGAACCCCAGGAGACCTTTACACCAGCAGAAGGACCCGAAGAGCGCCCGGCGGCACAACCGGCCAGTGGACAAACGGACTCATCAGTACTCGATGATGTTGTCGAATCAATCGACAAATGGCTGGCAGAAACCGATGAGGGGCTACTCTCAGACAAGGGCTTGGAATCGATTGAAACCGAAAAACCTGAAGATCACGCAAAAGAGGAGTTCTTGGCTCCCGAGATCGAGAACCCCTTCGACGATATTGCTGTGAGAGAAGGTGACTTCTTGGTAGCTCAATAATCGCTTGAGATTTTTATGAATTTTTCAATTTTTCGAATATTTTCGAACGCCTTGTGGGTCAGAATTCCACCGTGGGTGCCTTTGATTCTTTTTTCTTCAAGTTTTGTGATTTCTGTGCAATATTTTTGATTGAAATAACACTGCGGGCCGAGCAAACTGGTCTTTGTCAAAGTACTCACCAGCAGGTAACGGAATTTAGAAGAGTTTTGAGCTGTCCATCTGTGAACATTAGAATTGAGTTAGTGATCAAATGTGGCTAGAGGTGTACGACTAGGCAAAATGTTTCTCAGATTTTTCCTGTGATATTTCATGCGTGCGTGACTCTGACTGTTCATGTATAATATTGATACCATCATTGTATTGCGTTTTGTTTTGTGGTCGAAAACGTTCAAATCTATTGCCGCCATATTTTCGTGTTTTTCAGATAAATTAGAACACCGCCTGCTGTGCTGTGGATTTGATTTTTCGATCACAAGATAAAATACAGTGCATTGAACAAACGGTATAATATTATGAACTGCAGTCTCGATTACACACATATGTGAAACATCACACCCAGCACAGGACGGAGTCCAATGTTGCACAGTCTCGAAAATCAATAGTAGAATGACGCGTCACAAGAAAATAATACATATTGTAGTTGTCCAGAACACACACGAAAATATCAAACCGACCTTGTCAAATCCTAGGCATCATCAAACTTGGTGATCAGATCGGATGCTCCTGATCACGTGACTTTTCTTACCTTGAGCGTTTTTGCTATTTACATATTTCACTGCAAAATTGGGACCAACACAAAAGTTGTTGATTACATTTAGTTTATTAGTTACTAGTTATTATTCAACATCGTCTGCTGCCAACAAGCAAACTCACCCATTGCTTTGTACATTTAGTTGTCTATGCTATTCGAACTAGTGGGATCTGTGACTATGACGCAATATCCACAGTGTAAACTGTCACCTGACCCAAGGCAGACCCTATCCGGATGACCAAATTTAACACCTGTTTCCACGTTTCAACATGTTCCAGCCCGTTTCCGTCTGCGTGACGCAGTGTTCAAGTCGAGTTCCCACCTCGACGATGTCACCATCAACGTGTTGCCCCTGCCACACATGCATCCATTGCCACCGATCCCCACCAGTCCCAGACGCATTCCGCCCATCAGGACTCGATCACGCATGTGGAGTCGATTTCAGATTGCCACGGTTATTCGGGGGCATCAGAGCTGGTCATGAAGTCATGTTTGCGGGCGGATCACCCCAGTGAAACTTTACCACTGCAGTTGTGCTATAGTTCGAGTCTGCCTAATTTGTGAAGCACAACTTGTTCGCGAACGAACTGTGAAACATCAGTGCGCATGTCATGCCTGTTTACACGACATGACATGAAATGTCCAATTAAGATTACTGTGCACGATTATACACTCTGCCTGTTAAACACGGGCCCATGCAACCTCAGGCCTCAGTCGTAAGTTCTAATACTGGCAACGGCCTAACGTACTTCTCACAGCCGCGACCGGCGATCATCCCAACGGCGCCCCTATCGACTCCCCGTCCGTTCCCCCCGATCTTCGTCCCAACTGGCTTTCCCCCGATCGTCCCGGCGACGTTCCCCCCAATCCCGGTTCACATCGGTTTTCGACCCCGAAGCAAAGATCCAGTTCCTGATCCCAGTGAAGTCAAGTACGTCACCATACCGCCTGTGAGTGAGGAAGAGATGCTCAAATTGTACACCAGCACGGCTGAGCAGGAGAGAGATGATGGAGGGATATTGTCACCTAGGGTTGGTTTTGTATTATTATTGGGTTTGCAGATGAAATGTTGGCGCCAAATGTGTCAGCAAATAACGTGTCCCATACAACATCAATATCATCTGCGTGTAGCTAATGTGCGTTGCGCGAAATTGCCCCTAACGTTATAGTGGTCAAATCACTTGGTCAACTCACAGCAGCCTCAAATATGCGCGAGAAATAATACATGACATTCGGGAAGTTTAGACGACTCTGTGAGTTGACGAAGTGATTTGACCACTTAAGTTGACCTGAAAGAGCGGAGGCACCAAGATCACGTTTTTGGGCCACCGTTGTCATGCGCTCGATACTAATATTCTGAATTCCATTACCTCAGGTGCTGCCACTATCCAAGTTGCTTCGACCTGGTGCTAGCGTAAATCTGCTGACAGGCATCACGGGCGGGGCAGCAATCGATAACGATGGCAGATTTCTGGAGGATCCATTCTCTGATAACAGGGGGGTGATCAGCTTCCCACAGAATGAGAAAGTCGTACCCCCGATGCGGATGGTAAAGGTCAGTTTTCGTTGATCTGGGAAGCGACTCTGAATGTGAGGAAAGCAAACATGTAAAAAAACTATGCAGCTTTTGCCAAAATTGCCGAAAAATCGCAATGTGACCGCCTTCGACTTGCTGTGGGCCAAGGCTGAACACGAGATTGTGAAATTCATCCGAGACATCACTTATCCGTTTGTGGTGAGTTTCATGCGATGTTTCACGTTTGGAGTGAAACATTTGATTAGACAGCGGTTGACATTACAGAACGAGTGTCCGAGAGTGCCGAACTACGAGCCCTGTCTGCAGCTGCCCGAAGCGAACAAACGATTAAAGTCGTGTTGTGATTCATATTTTCATGGCACCTGTCACGCCATGTGCAAATATGACCTAACCTTACCTCAGGTTATTCGAAATTTTCTCCCAGCAGAATTTTTTAATGGATAACTTCATCTTTTATTCCCACAAACCAAACAGGTATTCGCTGCGCGATGCACACCGAAACAAACGCAAGAAGTGTTTGCGTGTGCCTCTGATCTGAACAACGCGTTGGGGTGTTGTTTAAATGCCGGTTTGAGCACGGAATGCCTCAGATTTTGCAATCCCAGCCAGGTAAACTGTCCATCACGATTTCAATGATCGTAGCAAAGTTTGTGATCTGATCGAATCTAAAAACTTTCACGCTGGTCTAAACCAAAGCATCAGTAAATCTGAAAATGGCCTTATGCAAAAAGACACTATTATACCCGATCCAATCAGCCAGTTTGATGCTGGACTAAATTACCTAAAACCACACTTTTACGGTACGCATGGCAAGCACTATTAGTGTTTCAACGTTTCAGGGGCTTCCGACGACTGACGACGTTGTTTACGCCCGTTGCTTGCACGTATTCCCGACAATAATGAAGTGCTTTCAAGCCGGACTGAATCCCTAGTCTCATTTTGTTAAGGTAAACTATGCATATCACTAACTAACACTCTATTTATTATTTATTGCTTTTTTGTTGCTAGATTCGAATATTCAGGGCTTGTTGTTTTGCATTTTTAAAGTAGTGTATAGCGAATATTTGCTGGACAAATTCCCTTTTGTTCATGCACATTCGCCCGCAAACTGAGCTACCTTGCTGTGCTTTACATTCCGATTCCCTTCATGTATGCATTGATTGGTAACAATTGGTCAAATAAAATTGGTTCAAAGAATCGGGAACGACGGCGCCTTCTTTTCGTGTAATTTATATTTATGATAAAGGCAACTTTGGCATTCGCCACGATTTTAAAACTTTGATCTTTTTTTGACTTGCTGACCTTGGGCTGTGGATAGTTTGGCAGATGACCGAAACCACATGGAACCGCGAACCGGAATACGAATAAAAAGAGAATGCAAACCAAGTCGAATCCAATCCGAATCGAATTCGAAAGAATCCGATCCGAATCGAATTCGAAACAAAACTTAAACCTTAAACTTACCGCAAAAACCGGAATAGAAGGGGCTCTATTGATCACTGAGCCCATTTTTGGGGCTCTATTCCGGGGAGGACCTCTGTTCCCGGGCAGTGTAGTTCCTGGGGGGGGGAGGGGGGGGTCCCCCCCTAAGGTACACTAACCGCCGCGACCAAGGTACACTAGTACACTAACCGCCGCGCCAGGTACACTAACCGCCTCAATTTTTGCCTAAAATAAGCAATTTTAGGCCTAAAATGGGCATTTTTAGGCCTAAAATGGGTAATTTTTAGGTCAATGTTGTCAAAAGTCGCCAAAATACCCTTTTTATGGAGAATTTTTTCCAAAAAGGGCAAAAAATCGGTCAAATTTTCTACCTCAAAAAGTGACTTTTTCCTGAATTTGGGTCTTCCCCCCCCTTCCCTCCCCCAGGGAGGTACACTAACCGCCGCACGGAAAAAAGGGGTAGGTACACTAACCGCCGCGCCGGACCAGGAACTACACTGTTCCCGGGGCTTCTCTTCTATTAATCACTGCCCGGAATCTGAAAACAATTGTTCCCACCCCCACCCACCAGAGGTCGCAATCGGGCCGGCCTGACCTCGGGCCGGGCCGCGATTTTGGGCTTTTGGCTCGGGCCGGGCCGGGCCGGAGATTTGGAGGATCGGGCCGGGCCGGGTCGGGCACCCCGGCCCGAAGCTTCTGAAGTGACTTATTTTACTGAAAAATTAGGGATTTTTTTGTCAAAAAATACTAAAATTTCTGACGTATTCGGCAAGTAAGTGATCAGTATTGTCTATCTGACGACTTTTTCATGGAAAACAATCAGTGGTGTGGCTACCCAGGCGTGCAATCAACCTACTGTACCACCAGAAAGGCCTACAATCAACCTACCTGCTGTACCGGCCGAGCTAGGGGGAACAAAATTTTTTATGTCTAAATTTTGATGAAAATGTGCTCTAAAACGCCAATTGATGTTTCGCCTATTTGGAGTGAAAAATATCGATTTTATACCATTTTGAGCCATAAATAGCTACCTACATACTGTCTGTACCAAGGATGGCGCGTCAATCTACCTATGTACATACCTACTGTACGCTGTACCTAAGGGGGGGCCCACCCCCCAAGCCACACCACAAGATTCAAAAAGCGCAAAAATTATGACAAAAATTGGGTTAAAATCTGAGCCAAAAAATCGAGCCGGGCCGGAGATTTGGAGGTTCGGGCCGGGCCGGGCCGGAGATTTGGGGGTTCGGGTCGGGCCGGGCCCGGCCGGGCCTCAGATTTGGGGGCTCGGGCCGTTTTTCGTCGTCGCACAGCCGCCTGCCAATGACAGAATCCTAATCCCGAGCTGAAACAAAGAAATTCAGTCGTGAATAATCGTACAACGAGATTAACAAAACAACAGACAACTGTTTCTGAGGACAATGACATGACCTCGTCAATTCACCATATTCATGTTCTCAGTGTAGTTCCTGGTCCGGAGGGGGAGATAGCGGACCCTCCGTTTTTTCGGAGGGGGAGATAGTGTACCCCCGAGGGGGGAAGACCCAAATTCAGGAAAAAGTCACTTTTTGAGGTAGAAAATTTGAGCTATTTTTGCCCCTTTTTGGAAAAAATTCTTCAGAAAAAGGGTATTTTGGCGACTTTTGAGAACATTGACCTGAAAATCACTCATTTTTGGCCTAAAAATGCCCATTTTAGGCCTAAAAATGCCTATTTTAGGCAAAAATTGGGGGAGATGGTGTACCCGGAGGGGGAGATAGGGGGATAGTGTACCACCTGAGGGGGAGATAGTGTACCCGAGGGGGGACCCCCCTCCCCCCCCAGGAACTACACTGCATGTTCTCGGACTGAGCTCCAAACAGGGTAGTACTTGGGGGGGGGGGGGGTGGGGGTCCCCCCAAATTCATCTATCTATCGTCAACACTTTTTGATTTCATCTATAGTCCAACAACAGCTAATGCAGAATTTATGTCCACTGCGTTGCCTGATCCGCCAAGCACATAACGCGTGATGCAACATTACAAGCACAGACAGGCAGTCAGCTTTGGCTGCGTGGGTGTGTTTATAATGTTGCATCACGCGTTATGTGCTTGGCATAGTAGTGGCTGGGGGGGTTGAGTACTTACCTCTCACAACTCAAAATCATACCTCTCACAAGCAATTTTATGCCTTTTTAAGGCAAAAATCGGTGTTTTTCGACCTTATTTTCCCAAAAATCGCGCGCTCCGCGCGCAAACCCACCCATAATACCTATTTTTAGGCGATTTTCGGCGAAAATTTTGAAAAAGTACTATTTTTACCTCAATTTTTGGCCAAAATTGTATCACAAAAACGGTGTTTTTTCGCCTTTTTGGGTTACCAAAATCATACCTCTCACGCTTCCGGTCCCAACCCCGCATCATACTTACCTCCCACACATGGGCCTGCCACTACACTGGTGCTTGGCGGATCAGGCAACGCAGTGGACATAAATTCTGCATTAGCTGTTGTTGGACTATACCTATCGTCAACACTTATGGGCAAATCTATCTATCGTCAACCCCAAAATGGGTATTTTTGCCTCAAAATGGCTCAAAATCGGTATTTTTGTCCCAAAAAGGCAAAAAATCGCGCGCTTCGCGCGGATTTAGTACATCTAAGTACATTCTCATTAATATTTACACATTATTACCTACTATGCCTTGATTTTTGGCGACCCCCCCACCATCTATTTGATCTTTTTTGAACAACCCCCCCTGGGTATCCGAGATTTTTATTTTAGGGAGCAACCCCCCCTGGTATCCGAGATTTTTCATTTTGGGTATCCGGTGTCCAAAAATTTTGGATTTTGGGTATCCGGTATCCTGACTTTTTGATTTCCCAACGACACCACTGCACTGATGACAAATGAAATGGAATGGAAAACGAACTACTCAACTCTCAATCGTCTCAATTTTACCATTTCTTTCGTCTCAGAAGAAATTTTATTTTTTGCTGTACAGACGTTTTTTTCCTTTCGATTTTTCGTTTTTTTCCCAGAAAAATGACGTTTTTTCCTATTGCCTCATTTTTTCCTATATTTTTTTCCTTTTCTTTGGGTACCATTTTTTCCAAGGAAAAAAAACGAAAAATTTTTTCCTTTTGTTTCCCAAACACGTCACTTCAGAAGCTTCGGCCGAGCCCTGCCCGTTCCGGCCAGAGCCCAAAATCGCGTCCCGGATCGGGCCGGCCCGATTGCGACATCTGCTCCAAAAACTAAAAGAATGCACATAAGATGAAATCCAGTGCTCAGTGGTTGCAATCGGGCCGGGATTTTTGGAAATTTCTGTGAAAAAAACCTTCTCATATTTTCGCTAGACTTCACCAAAAATATCGTTTTTGGACCCCACTTTTTCAACTTTTTTGTTGTGCAAACGTGTTCGAGTGCGATTGCGATTGAAAGCACAAAACCTCTGAAATTCCGTGTGTTTGGATGATTTCGATGTTTTGAATAGAACATAGTGCGCGTTACTGCTTTGTGATTCAGCGCAAGTTTTGAGGGCAAAGTACATACCTAGCCCAAATCGGTGATTTTACTTTATGTGCTGGAAATTTATCCTCCGGTTCTTTGTCTTTTTTTTCGTTTTTTCTCCAAAAATATAAAAAAGCGGTTTTTTCGCTATTATAGATAACAATCATATTTATTCCTTCTATTCATCAATAGGATGCGGCGATAGGCATTGTATCCTCTGAACGAATAACAAACGTGCACACATGTATCTGTGTACAACTGTCAGGGGGCTCAATTAATTAATCGCTGATCCCTTTTGGGGGCAGGGGGCTCTATTGCGGGGGACGGGGAGTGGCTCAATTCCGCCGGTTCGGAGGGCTCTATTTAGGTTTTTACGGTATTTCATTTCATTTACGTATTTCGTTTTTTGTACACAAATTTTTTTGATCAAATGGGTTTTCATTTTATTTTACCTCTTCAGATCACAACTGTCCGAGTCCGACACAGTTGGTTTATCACCCAAAATGTGGACACAAAATCAGAACGCAATGAATTTTTGGTAACCGTTCCGTCACCCAGACCCAACCACAACGCGAAAGACAGTCAGGCAGACATTTGGATTTGACGAGGCAGTGACCCAGTGCTCGCACACCGATCCAAAAAACAAACTGAGAATGAAACTGCTGTGTGGTCGTTTTGATCGATAACATGCGCAACCCAAATCGATCCTCGTATCGAGATCGGCGAAGACAGCAAGTGAGTCCCATTCCCATTGCCTTGCCATTATCATTTTGCCATCAGACACGCACACACGGGATCGGGTTTTGGTTGCCACCTTGCTTCGGCCCTGCCCTGGTGGGGGAGGAGAGCAGCGTAAATCGCTTGTGAATAAACCAGAAACGCTTAAAATTAGCATCAGTTGTTTTTTTGCATACTGATCCCCAGGCGGCGTACTCAATCCCGCCAACAGCGGATGTCGATCCAACCTTATCGGCCGAGGACCAGGTTCGCGAATGTGTGCGCATCGTGCTGCAACCGGATTCGGCACAATGGCAGCGCATCGCACATCTGAACACGTTGGCGCACGTGCTGGCACGAGTCAAACGTCGATCGCCGACACCCGCTGCCAATCAGCAGCAGGATCAGGCTGCAGCTAACACAACCGCGACGCCGGCCAATCATGTGGTGTTCTCTTATGATTTCATACAACAATGCTGTCTGGCGTAAGTTATAGTTGGAAATTTCAGTTATTGTTCATGTGTCATTGGCCTGGTTATGGATGCAGCGCGTATGAGGACAAGGACAGTACGACCGAACACCTGGATAAATTTTCATGAAGTCGTACTGCATTACTTAGATTATTAGGAGCCAGGTATTTGTACCAGAGAGCGCGCTCACCGTAAGGCCGCGTACGGATATTTCTGAAACTAATGTTTTATTATATGTCCAATGTTTCATAAATGTAATCGCTCCGTCTCTATCTGCACGCAACACTGGAGCATTTTCTGGAACTTTTCCCACGTTTATGCTTGTGTTATGCCAGCAAACTGCAGCCACGTGCACACGCTGCCGCCAAACCAAATATTGCAATTTGCTTGAATAACACAATCATAAATACTGTGAAAAGTTCCAGAAAAAGGTGCCAGTTTGGCGCAATACAGATGCAGATGGAACTATTTCTGGAACCTTTTGTATACATCCGTACGCGGCCCAATGTGCGAAAACCGTGAAGACATTTTGCTAAACTTTGTGATCGGTCCGGTCTCACGGTTTCGTATGACAGCATATTTCGAAAACATTTTGGAACATAATTCATGGTCGCGTCCGCATGACCACGACGGAACCATACTTCAAAGTTTGATTTTGCGCCATTCTATTCTTGATGTATCTTCCTCGGAACCATAAACTAACTAACTGCGTCAATCTATGCGATTCCACCAAATATGCGAAAGTTTTGTTTTTTTGTTTTCAGATTACGTAGTTTGCTCAGCGATTCGAGTCAGCCGATTCGTGTGGGTGCTATTCGTGCTCTCAGGCATTTGCTCACAACATTTATGCATGTTGATGTGGCCTTGCATTGTCATATTGATTGGCTAGTAGCCAGGTTCGTTGATTGCCGTTGCCGATTATTCTTGCTGAGTTGAATGTTGACATCGAGAAGAAGCCGTTTTTGGAAGTTGCAGAAATGATGAAATGATGATTTTGTAGGTATCAAGCTGGATGATGTGATCGGATTGCAGTTGTGCCTGTCTGATTCACAGATAGCTCAATAAAAATATCAGAAGAAGGTTCTGATTTCTAGTAGCTTAAAAATCTGAATTTTAAAAAACTTTTAAAAAAATTTTTGCGGTCATTTTTTGCGCTGATCGAATCTAATTCTGTGCTGTTAGTCTGGTGATATCCTTACTTCAAAAGACTTCATCAAATGATTCTTCCGGTCTTAACTCTACCACTAACTTTTGATACTGAATGATCTGTGCAAACAATTTTTGAAATTCCAAGTTCGCACAGTTACGCTTCACTTGTTGACACACAGATGCTTCGACCTGGTGCTCGGCCACCCGTCCGAGCGTGACCAATGTTTCAAGCTGATTGTATCGCTACTTCACTGCGCGCGTCACACCAACAACGGCTCGGTGACCGGTTGTGCGCTGTCCAGTTCGTTCATCCGGCCGATTGCTGCTGTTGCCAAAGACGCGTTCGAATATGGAATCGGCGACGGCGGATGCGATCGGTGGGTGCAGGCGTTTGGTGAATATTAGTGCCGTGCGTGTCAGCTAGATGCACTGCTTCACACAGCTGACTTTGTTCCGCCGAAATCAATAGTTTATTTTGGTTGGGTCATGCACCAAAACATCGATTTTGAATTCCGTTCAACTGCACCGATCGTGGTTTGCACCGCGGCACTAATATTCTAAAGTTTTGCTTCTGTGTCAATGATGAACTACGCTGAGATGTTGCCCGTTTAGTTCTGTTTTCACAGATGGGAGGGGCACCAGAACATCGTCAGTGTTATGCACTTGATCACCACGGGTCTCAAATGTCCAATAATCTGTCATTGCGTGACGACGGTCAATACGTTCAGCCTTGCCCCGTCGTGTTGTGCCGTTATCTGTGAATTATCGATCGCCCGACCGTCACTGGTGCTGGAAACACTGGGTGCTGGTGGCTGGCTGGTGTCCGCTTTGTTGACGTGCTCGCACGCACACGCATTTCTGGCTGATGCACTGTGTCAGGTGCGTGTATTGTGTTTTCTCACCATCCTCCCGGCGGTCTTTTTCGGAATTCCATTATTTTGGTTTTATTTTTCTGTTTTGATCAAACGCGAACCATGTTGCAGGTTCTGTGCTATTGGTGCGATGACCCACGTATTCGAATACAACTAGATCTCGCCTCACTCTTTCGGGTTTGGTGGCTTTGTTTTGTCTGATTAAAATTTATTTTGTTACTTTCCCTGCAGTTTATAAAAAAGATACGTCTATACAACGCAAACGTTATGAAATATTTTTTTATTTCAGCAGCTCACAGCGCCTCTGGTTGATCCACAATATTTGGCGAAAAGTCGTGAAGTAGCTGGGTATCAGCCGCCAACAAATACGTTAGCCTATTTTGATAATCTTGCGGCAATTTACATAAAGGTAAAATATGCAACGTTTTTTTTCAGTGTTCAATCGTCGATCTTGACGCAATGCAGTCGTATTCTTTGCACGCTGATGTGGCACTGGCCAGCTTTGTTGGTGTTTGCTGCTGATATGCCGCCAACAAAAAAGTCTGCATCCGCTCCATCTCCACTCCGGTGAGTAAGAGTTCTGTTTCACTTGTCTGTCATATAACCTGATCGTCGAATAATTTCACGTGCGCGAGAGTGAGCACAATTGGCTTCCGGGTAGGAGGTAGACGCAAGATCAGCTTTGATGTCTACCTGCTCAGA